>NKZN01001398.1:0-13761 GCA_002374485.1 Metschnikowia santaceciliae | reverse complement strand
ATTAGGAGTTCTTCCCCAGGAAGTGAAGACAGCGTGAGCTAGACATAAGTCACATTCAATAAAAGTAAGTCTGAAAGTTAACAACCCCCTAGTCCGTGACCACTTTGGTCCAAGTAAGCTTGAGCAATAGAATCTGGCACGACTTCGCCGAGGCCATTCGAGCTGGACTTGGGGTGTATCAGCGTGTAGACTTGGGCGTAAAAGTCCTCATTGTAAGGGTCGTCAGTAACAATCTGAGAGAGCTGGAATCTGGTGAAATTACAGAAGTCTATTAGAGAGGAAGATGGAACATTAGAATTTACAAACAAATTAGGTGGTAAATACAGGACTAATATATTTGGAGCTACACACTTAATAAGATATGCTGAAGATTTTATTTTCACTAGTTTTGATCCCCAAGGTCCTTTAAAGGCCAAATCAGGAATTGTAGAATTCTTGAAAGTAAGAGGTCTGGAACTAAGTGAAGAGAAAACTAGTATTATCAAATGAAGTATGGGAGCTAAATTAAACTTCTTAGGTTGAACTTTTCATTTAATTGAACCTAACAAAGTTAATTGATTAACTGATGTACCTAAATCTCTAACCACTAAACTTTCTGAAAGAACTAAATTATATGTATACCCTTCTAAAAAAAGTGTACAGAGATTTAGAGATAATATTAAAAACATTACTAGTTTAGTTTATAGTAATTTAACACCTACCGAATTTATTAAATTAATAAATTCGGTAGTTTATGGTTGAGGAAATTATTTCATTCCATCTCCTAATCAATATGAATTAAGAAAAAATATGGATCATTACACTTTTCGTAGGGTAATGAAATGAATCTATAAAAAATATAAAACCTCGCATGCAGCAATGTGTAAAAATTTACTTACTCATGAAGTTAATGATAAAATGAAATGGAATACTATGACTGTTAAATCAACTTCAAATAATAGAACTCTTTCTATTAAAAAGTTAACAGATATTATGGTTAATGTAACATATTTTATGTTAAAACCTTCTAATCTGCTTAAAAATAATAGTATGTTTACTAACCAAGAACCGTATTTAAAAAGAGCTATGTTGATTAATACATATAAAGGAGATATTAGGTCACAACTGATATCTAAACAAAAATATATTTGTCCAATTTGTAATAATCAACTTCTAGATTTTGATGCTCTTAATCTTTCTATTAATTCTGATGCTGAAACAAGCGCCTCGTGTGCGGCATGAAGATATTCACAAGCAATAATGAGTTTTGCATGCATGAAATGCAAGCTGGTTCTGTGTATTTACTACAAGCACATCCAAGGAAAGTTACTAAAGATTGCATTATGTCGATGACATCTTGATAGTTGGACCAAATGACCATTGTGTGAACGACACTGAAAAGACTTGCGAACGTGTTCAGTATGAAACACTTAGGAACACCGAACAAGGTCTTGGGAATGAACTTTGAAGTGACGAGAAACTCGGTCACATTGAATTTAAAGGATTATATTTTCAACGTGAATGAATTCGCTGCTGAAATAGGCACGCGCCGAACATTGACACCACGAAAGAACAAAGAACGTCTATTTGAACTTACAGACGAAGAAAGAGACGACTTTTGTGATGAAACAAAATACAGAAGGATTGTTGGAAAACTCTTGCGTCGAATACTGCGAGACCAGATATACAATATCAAGCGCTGAACTTACGTGAATAGTCCTAAAGCCAAACATATGAAATCAGCGTATATGACGTTGAGAAAACATATGAAATCAGCGTATATGACGTTGAGATACTTGATACAGAATCCTATGAAAGGAATTGAGTTCGACAGAACCAGAGATGATAAAGATGTCGAAGTGTTTGTGGATGCAGACCTTGCAGNCCAGAGATGATAAAGATGTCGAAGTGTTTGTGGATGCAGACCTTGCAGCAAACACAGAAACGAGACAATCAAGAACAGGATATCTAATGATGTACATGGGAGGGCCTATCTCGTGGCAATCAAAGTTGGAAACAATCATAGCTACATTCGACTTGTGTTCGGTGGTCAGATACATCTGCTTTAACCAGGCGTTCCAGGTGTTCTTCAAATGCTCCTTCAGCATCAAGTCAGCATTGACCTGCTTGATCTACGAAAAGGCTTTAAAACTCGATTCTAGTGGTGGTGCATTCTACTACGAGGCTTAGCTTAGGCTTTTAGCCTCAGAGCATACCACTCATGAGTAGGAGATGATGTGAAGGTTAGAATTCAACGAGACTTGAATACTGGGCGCCAGGCTCCATGCAAGAGGACGTATGTAGTATGCCCGCGCCGTGGAGAACTCCTGATAAAGACATCTCCGAGCCAATGAGAAACAATATGAAACAATATGAAACAATATGAAACAATATGAAACAATATGAAACAATATGAAACATCGCGAAGACCGGCTGTTTCAAGAAATCCCTCAAGGGTTACCCAAAGCAGCAAGGAAGTATATAGAAATGCCAGGTTCGCCTGATTAGATGAACCCTCAGGGTTCCCTCTAAGGCATATTATGGTATGCGAATATACACCCACAGAATATTTAAAGATGGCCAATTCCTCGATGACCAATTCTTTTTTAGGAATCTTCAACGAATATACTTAGGTAATTTCCGTGCTTCCAAAAATCTAACACCTATGTTAACTCGCATAGTATACTGGAAGATGTGATCACAATTGGTGAGAATGAGATCAACGAAAATATGAAAGACAGAAATTCCTATAGTCAGGAATTCATTGAAATATCATGAACCCAAATCATCCACAAACAAAAAATATTATGATGACTTATACTCACCTGAATGGTTTGTGATGGTCCTTGGCAATTGGGTGCGAAATTGGGAACGCACTCGCTATTGTTCTGAAAATCATAAAAAATGACCCACGAAAAAAAACCCAGACAAAGGGGATAGACTCCCTTATGAAGTCTATGATATCAATCAGGGTGGTATACATCAGGGTGGACTATTTTCTGATGTTGGAAATGAAAGTTGGGTTTCGCACCAATTGCCATAATGAGCACACTATAAGCTTTAGACAAACCAAAACCTTAAGTTAAGTGTACTCTAAAAATTGGTCAAGCGGAGGGATCAATAAGGTTCACTAAAGGGTATTTTTTCCTGAATAGGAAATTATTATACCAAACTCTCGAACGCCTGCTTTATGTGATGGGGGCAATCCGGAATGAATACCACAATATTTCCTTTCTGCTGGATTGGGTTAACCCCGTCCATTTCGATATTTGCCAAGCCATTTCATCCCCGTAACATTGATTTTCAATTGTCTGGTTTAGTATTCATATGATTAAAAGTCACTGCAGGCGTCGAAGTCATATAGATTCCCAAATAACACCATAGGAACCCATTTCTTTACCATAAAGCACCATAAACCCATATTGCAATCCCAAAGATCTTGTCAAACTTCTTCCAATTACCAAAGAGTGTGATCCATTCCCCTTTAACCCTAGAATCAGGCAGTTAAAGTGTAATTACCAATTGTTTCATATGGCCTAAGGTAGATTTCCACCTCCAAACAATATGGTTCATAATCCTGGGGAACAGTACGAGATATACCCCTTACTGAGTCCACCACCACTTTACTCAAGGAACACGAGTAGAATGGGCCATGGAGAAGCCTCCACTCACTGCTCAAAAAAATAATGGTGGGAACGACATTTGGGCCATACTCAAAACGGCCTTCATTAAGCACCACGTACTCTGAATCTTGAAGCTGGGGCTTTCTAGTCAGCCCGAAATTATCTGAAAACGTGATTTCCACCGGCTTGGCCGAACGATATCTATGGACAAATAGGTTAAGGAGCCCAAAATCCGGCCCAAGGTTAATTCCAGTGAGTGGCTCCAAAGTACCATTGAATTTGACAAAAAAAGGCCATGGGAACCTCCAGCGATACGGCCTTAACGGCACTCTTGGTCACGTGGTCGTATGCCAAGATGTATAGTTCCACTTCGAAGCAATTGGTGCCCTTTTTCTCGGTCAAAATCAGTAGAATTGTATAGTGGAACACTTCACTTCACACGAGTAATACGTCTTATCGCGTACCCTCATGTCAGTGTCCAAATCAAAGCCAGTCTCTGGGAGAAAGGAAGAAAAAGAGAGGAATCCCAGGTATAGCCCAACATATTCTGGGCTGATAGTCTCTTTAGTATGGACACTCAGGCCTTGTACAATGAACTCGGTGGGAGGAAAAAGGTCCGGCTGGCTGAGCCCATACGACATCACCTGAAGCATCCCATGACTCAGCCAATGGGGTACAGAGAAGAGTGGCTTCAAGTACCCATTGACCTTGGCAAAGAAGTATAAAGGGACATGTAGATTGGAATATGCAGGGGAGGTCAAGAGAAACACGAGTATAAATTGTATGAGTTTCATGACTATTCTTTTTCTTGTGTTTATTTCTTTTTCTTAATCTCCTCCTCCTGAAAGCACATCTTTATAGGAGAAGCAATAACCTTGGTAGACTCCGTTTTGAAGGGGCGACACCAATTCGAAGGGGGGTTGTTGTCTTCGGAAAATAGCGGATTTGAATAATAGTTGAGCGGATTTGAACATTCGCAGGAGAATTGGGTTTTAGATAAACTCTCACCATATTGTTTATGACCTCTTGCGGAACCTTGTCTGCCTCAAAGGGCATCTTCAGGAAGAATGCAGATAGTGAAATTCTTAAAAAGGTATTGACTATTATTAGCTATACCTTATCTTTATTGGTTCCATAAAAAAATATCCGTCTTATTGTAATGTTCAACTCTATTTCTCCTCTTAATAATCCAATCGTCTTTAGCTAATAACGAAACTGTATTATAAAGAAATGAAAGGAAAGATATAAGTCGTATAAAGGAAATATACGAGAACCATAAAAGGAATATGGAGGAATGTCGCTTTGGATAAATTTACCTTTCATGGAGGTTGCCCACGACTATATGCAGTTCATAGTTGACTGTATTCCTCAAGAGTTCATCATATAATTTTCCTCAGCACCAGCATATTTTGGATGGTTCACTATGGATGGTTTCTTCTTGGGCTCTTTCAATTTGGGAGCTGGCTTTGGAAGACTAGAGGCTGCTGATGTCTTGAATGATCTGTTGATATTCAGATTAAAACTCACTGCCGGTACCGCAAGACTCCTTCTTAATAAATAACCCACTATTGTTAAAAGACACCAAAATTGCGTTTATTTTCTTCTTTTTTTTGAAACCTTCTGGGTTTTATCACTCAGTAGTTCAAGATTGAATGTTGGATTTGAGCTGGTTGTGTTCAAATGGGAGCTGTATATACTCTTTAAAGTTTTTGCAAAATAAATTAGTCGTAAACATAACTTTCATAACAATTTGATTATAAAAAATGCAACACCATATTATGGCCCACGGAATCTGCAATTAAAGAGAAGCCATTCAGTCTCCACTCGTTGAACATTTGACTGAACAGTCGTATCCATACACCAAAAAGTGAACTACCATAAATTCCATACCATGGAATCGCATGCCATAAAATGTCATACCGTAAAATCATAGATCATAAAATCACATACCATAGAATTTATACCATAAAGTCCATACCATAAGTCCCATCTCATAAAGTCACATACCACGAAATCCATACCATAAAATCCACACCATAAAACCTATATCATTAAATCCATACCACTCATTTTAGTAACCAAAAAATTACCATATCAGTATAAAAACTAGGTTTCGCATTATTGTAGTGAGGATGTATAGGAGCGGACACCTCCTTTTATATTCGTTGTCGCGGGTGGGGTAGGCTGCAATTTCAAACCGCACTTGGGAAAGAGGCGCTCACCTGAAACAACTGGTGAAACACGCATATTGCGCTTTTGCCACCGTCCCCTCAAACATACATATGTTCCCCACTTTGTAAAAAGTATATAAAGCCAAGCCATATGCCCACAGAAGCTACCCTTGTTTTTTATTTCTCAAAAAAGGAACACAGTGAACTAAGTGACTGACAACATGCTGCAAAAAGGAAACACAGTGAATCGGGTGACTAACGACATGCGGCGAAGAAAAAGAAAGAAAACATTGAATTGGGAGACTAATTACATGCTGCAAAAGTATGAAAGGTCGGGTATATCTTAATTCTTCCATTACTACATTTTTGCTTAGAAACAAGGTTGGAGTTGGGACATTCGCCTTGGCCCTTCATGTCTTAATTATGGTTTGATTAGGCAAGGAAGCCAAAATTGTTGGAGATACCAGTAAAGAGAAGAACGATTTAACCTTCCAAACCAATGATTACAGCCTCCTATGATTATGACTTCCTATTACTAATTATGGTACTATGGTACTATGGGTCTATGAATCTATGAATCTATGAGTATTACGACCTCCTATAAGCGTTATGAATTCCTATTACTAACTATTATCTACCATGATTATTTTACTTCCTATGAGCATTACTAGAATGCTATGATCATTTGACTTTTTATGACTAACTGTGACTCTGTCACTATTTGACCTCCTACTATTAACTACGATTTTCTATGACTACTTATGCACATGAAATCCTTATATGCCATTATTGAATACTCAATGACAATACCAGATGTACCACTGAACACCTAATGTACTACTGAACACCTAATTCATTGCTGAATACGAAGTGCACCGTTGAATATCTAATGCACTGCTAAAGAACGTAGTGACTTGGGTACCCAATGCTATCTTATGACAGTTTCTGGACTCATCACTTTGACAACTTGATTCATTTTGTGCAATAAAGGTATACACCTTCTTACAGACAACATTGCTACTGCTAATACCAACTAATCCTATTACCAACTAATGCCTCAACCTCTACTTACTGCTACTATGGCTCAGTATTAAATTACTAACGCTGTTAATGTTGACTCTGCTTGATAACAGTGAATCATTTATGGTGCTAATAAGTTGAACCGGCAACCCCATATCACTACGGCTACATAGTCCCGTAGTAAAACAGCAGTTTAATGGAATTACTCTCTGAATACATCGGTGTATCTATGTACAGCTTCAGAGTTAACTAAGTGGGACACGTGGAATTGAAATGGCCAATTCTAATTATAGTTAGGCTTATATCTAGAGGGTTTTGTTTGGTCTAGAAATGAACATTAACATGAAAACGGGAATACGGATCCCTGAATTGTTTATTATACACAATAATTTTGGGCTAATAACAATTTAAAAGTGTATTTGGGAAACTGGATACTGTTTAAAGTCGAAAGTCCCTTTAGGTTGTTGGTGTATAGTGGACAGTATAGTGGATAGTACAGTGGACAGTGAACTGGAGGTGGTTCGCAGCCCTGGGGTGGCACCTATCATTCACCCGCGCGACCCATTCCCACTCTCCACTTACCAGTCATTACTCCCATAGCAGCCAACCAAGCCCCACACCCCACCACCAATTCAGGCAATTCGGTTCTCAGTCCCGAGACATCCATACAGACTTCATATACAGGAATCCGTACACCAAACTCCATACACCAGACGCCATTCTCCAGACTCACCACTCAATCACTATTTGCCATACCCTCTACTCGTCTGGTTGTGTCATTGTTATCAGTGTCATCCACACTATCCATACTGCTACACATTCAGCCATACACCTATCCACAACAATCCATACAGCCATAGAGCCATACACCCGTACACCCGTACACGCCAGTATATCTCTATCCCTTGGTTATCAATAAGCGGGATTTATTCATTAACAGTTTCTCCACGGCTTCTGCACGACTTCTAGGTCTTTAAGAGTTTTTAAGAGTCTATTAAGGGTACAGGTTCCTGACTACTATACTTCTAGTTTGGTCCATCCACTCTTGCCACCGTCAAATCTCACCAGTCCAACAGAACATAACGATCCACGAAACAACCAGTCCACTAAACAACTGGTCCAACTGAATTATAACTGGTCCAATATAACATAACCAGTCTATCCCCTTCCTACGATAAACCCTAATAAACCAGAATCCAATTACACTTAATTTCTGAGTCTTTTTATTGTCTTGATATTGTGACTACTAGGTCTTATCCTCATCCATTGGTCACATCTCTATAAGGTTCCATTGACTATTGATTAAGACTACTAAGGTTTCATTGATTACTCAATATTAGAGAAGGTTTCCTTGACTACTCATTACTATCTAAGATTTCTTGTCCCTTATTGTCACTAAGGTTCCATTGATTACTCATCACTATACAAGGTTCCGTCTTGTCTCTTATTGTCACTATACAACGCTCTCGACTACTATTGTAGTACTAAGGCTGCATTGACTACTTTGTTACTAAGACTCCATTGACTGATATTGTTACTAAGGCTCTATCTGACTACTTATCGCTACACAAGGTTCCGTCTGGTACTTACTGTGACTGTTTGAGTTTACATCTGACTACTTTGTTACCAAGGCCCTATCTGATTACTCATCGTTACTGTTACTATTAAGGTTTGATCAGTTCCGTTACTATTAAGGCTCCATTGATCACTTTCTGCTATTAAGATCCTACCTGACACATAATATTTGACAGTTGATCTACCCAACTGCGATCTTACCAACCCGAGACTTGACTCTTGATCCATCAGTCACATTTCTCCTTTTTCTTTGATTTGTTCTAACTCTCTATCTGATTGACTATGAGTGATAGCTTTCTAGAAATCGAACAGGATAACAACCCCCTGTTCTATGGCGATGCCAAGACAGACTCGTCCTACCTCCAGGATAGTTTCGTTGATTTTGGTCTGCATGCATTGGTCAACGACTCTCTAGGGCTCTCCCAGAAAATCAAAAAGTGGCTTCAAAACCCCCGTCTCCACATCAATGTCATCACCAGTGAGCGTATGTTGAACTCCACTACCACAGTATACTTGATAGAGCTTTCTGTGGACGGTTCTGAACCTATTATCGTGAAAAGACGCTATTCCGAGTTCAAATCGCTCCGCGATAACTTGGTCAAGCTTTTTCCCAGCGTGATTATCCCACCTATTCCCGAAAAACACACCATTCTTACCTACTTGATCAATTCGATCGATAGTACCAAAGAAATGCTGATTATTGATGTGCGGAAACGGTACTTTGCACAATTCCTCAAGGATGTGGTATTTGATTCCAACGATGCCTTGAAAAATTGTCCTTTGCTTCTCAAGTTCTTGGACCCCAACTATGAGTTGTGCTGGGAGAATGCTGTCAACGAGCCTCCCGTGAACCAGTTGCCGCAGAACCTTCTTTTGGCCAATCCAAACGATACCACGGACCAGAACGGGCTCTACTTGCTTCTACCCTCGGTCACAGGCTTCGACCTTTACTCCCTGGACCACCTCGTTAATCTCCTGAAGATGAACGACGATCTACATCGGCTCAACAGCGAGATCCGGCTCTACAGCCTGAAGGAGCTGAACTTGGCCGATATCAACGACCACATGCAGAAGGAGTGGCTCCAGGAAATTCCACCGGAGTTGATTGCGTTTGAGCGTAATTTTCACGCCAACATCAAGGTTCTTGGTGATTTGAACAAGCTCAACTCCAAGAATATCCGCAACTTGAAGCTTATGGTGGATACATTGATTGAGTTGGGTGGAAACCTCAATAACTTTTCGCTCCAGATCCATGAAACTGCTACAAAGAGCAACAAACCATCAAATTCTCAGAATCAAGATCCACAATTGCAAAATGATCAGAATCAGGTCAGTCATTTGGCTGGAAATGAACAGTTCGACGCAATTCATGTGAGTGGGAATGATCAGACTCAGCAGTTCAGTCACCTGGCCAGCCATCTGGCTGGAAATCTGGGCCAGCTCTCAGTGGCAATAGAAAAACTTGGCCTGACGATCGACTCCAATTTCCTTGGAGTGGAGCATTATGTGCATACGCAAGTGATTCCCCAATGGGAAGAACCCATCAACCAGTTCATGCAGTACTACTACCTGGCCTTACAGTTGATCAAGTTCTACAAGTACAAGTTGCTCCAGTTCAAACTTCTCTACAAGCTTAAGTTCGGCAAGATCCAGGAGCTCACCAACCTGGCCAAGTACGACGACCAGTCGTTACGCCATTTGAAGGAGTTGAATATCGATAGTCCTTCTATTGCTTCAGCCATCGAGAGAGTCGAGCTGAGGCAACTCAAGAAGGGCGTGCATCATAAGAAATCATGGTACGGAATTTTTGGCGGAAACAAGACAGCCTTCCACTTGCCAGATGACCATTTCAAGGAGCCTGTGGGTGCTCTGGGCGATTCCAACACTATGGAACGTACCATGTACCAGAGTCGTGTGCAACACATTGAGAAGGAGATTAACAAGCTTGACCAATTGATTGAGCTCTCCAATGGCGACCTTGTCAAGTTGACGGAGAACTTGAAGGTGACGTTTGCCGAGTACACGCGCAAGATGGAGAAGAAATGGCTTAGCGTGATGTTGGCGTACGTGCGTGCAGGCAAGCAGGTGATGCAAGAGAACATGGCCACCTGGGAGGAAATGAAGGCGTTTCTAGATGAGTCCAAGGACTAGAAATCCATATCCATTACTAGTACCATGGTGGAAAGAACTAGATATCCAGATTCTAGAGTGGATGGCTCTACTTACTGTTGGGATCTGTCAAAGTCAGATACAACTGTTTAGATATTAAGGAGATGAACCGGACAAGTCGAATATGACTAAGTACCACAGGTGATCTCTTAATCTCCAGAGCAATTCAGTTTGGAGCTATGACTGATCAAATTAACAGGCTTAGGGGTTCGATATTGGAACCAGAAACAGTCTAATGATCTTAACCTAACCTCGTCAATCTACGTTGGTTAGGTTCTGGTGACAACCACAGTGTCATAGAGTGGAGAACCAAGCACCATTACCACAGATATAATGGATTACTCTATGCTCTATAGAATCCTGGCTATGGTCGTATAGACATTCCATGTGACTCTAGACCGTCTGGTACTTCTAGTGGATATGTTCCTTAAGCACATGGGACCGTCGGACTATAGCTCTTGATGAGTTGAGAACTGTGGTGGCCTTTTCAATCCCAGGTAAATGCATTATAAATGCATGGCTTTTATCCGGGTTGTTTCTGCAGTACTTCAGCTTGCTCTGGCTTGCGTTCTCATGAAAGTATACCGTTAAAGTATACAGCAACTCAAGAGCAAGTTAGAATTGGTATACTCTACGAGAAAGCTACTCCTATGGGAAAGCTACTGCCAAGGGAAAGCTACTGCCAAGGGAAAGCTATTGCCAAGGGAAAGCTACTCCTATGGGAAAGCTACTCCTATGAGAAAGCTACTCCTATGAGAAAGCTACTCCTATGGGAAAAATACACTCACATGACGCACTCACAATGATACTATAGCTACGGTATGAGATCGAGACCTACAAGTCAGTGTGTAGTTAGTCATGAGTATTTGGACCGGAGCTGGTATGGTCGGAGCTGGTATTTGGGTCGGAGCTGGTTCTTGGCCCGGAGCTGGTACTTGGCCCGGACTTGATGTAACTCATGGCTTGTTTGGTATTGCTATGATGTCCAAAAATGCTGTTGACTTCTTTTGACTTCATTACAGAAGAAGGTAGTCAATGGTTCGTTCCGATAGTGAGACTACAATGTATCCTCTGGGTTGGGGACTACTAGATCTGCCACTAGGTAGTAGTATAAGTTAGTCATTACTGTGCTGCTCTACTACTGTACCCGTCTAAATTAGTACTAGTGCTATTACTCAAAGAAGTACTAGTACATTAGTACTAATAGTATGTGCTAGTAGTATTAGAGAGACTAGGCTTTCCAGACTGACTAGTCTTACCAGAGAGACTAGGCTTACCAGACTGACTAGGCTTACCAGACTGACTAGACTGACTAGAGTAGTACTAAGTAGTAACAGGCGCCTACTTCCGTGGCGTAAATGGAGTTATACCACTATACAAGAATGAAAAGAGGAGAAAGTGAAGACTGTAAATCTGTGAATTTGTTATATGTTATGTTATGTGTTATGTTCTGTGTTATGTGCTACATGAATATAGAGTTCTTGAAAAGAGTATTAGAGGAAGGGATTTATATCAAGCAATACAAAGTTATGTTTAACAAGGAAAAGAACATTTAGTCCTTAGACCAAGAAAGTCTTTTCTTTTATGGATTGAAGCAGTTGTCGTAAGTGGTCTCATTCGCAGATCTTCAGCTGTGGAGCAATCTACCGCGAAAATAACTTCTCATATTTGAAAAGGGGGTGGAACAAGCGGGTGGAAAGAGCGGGTGGAATTGAAAAAGGTTCGGTAATCTCCGGTCCTGGTCTGGGAAAAGCAGGGTTTGCCGTGATATTATGTCAAGTGATGGTCCATTGAACTCGAAACGGGGCTCGTCACGGGGCTCATGACTACGTGGTTCATAACCTTGGTAGGGTTCATAACGGTGATGGTAATTCCAGGGCTCATAACCATTTTAAGGTTCAAGTGCAATTCTTTGGAGTGTCATTGAATGGACTCATGATATTACAGGTATTGAATGTTATTGCAAGTTAAGGGGGTTGGTAATTATTGGGCATACCATGATTGGGCTCATAACCTTGGGGCTCATAACCTTGGGGCTCATAACCACAAGACCAGAAGTCTTATAACCAAAAGTCACATTGGATCTCATACATAATGAAATGGATAGCTTCAGAGAATTTTTCTCCTTACAATCAGTATCCTCGGAATGTGCTAGCATACTGGAGTCCTAGACTCATACTCCTTTGTCTTTCCAACTGGCACTATTATTGACGGTACTACTCCTGGACGACACTGTTCATGTCAGATCTGCCATAGGTAGTGCTCTACCTATTTAGGTATTATGAAGCCTCTCTTTCTAATGCTTTGTATTAGGCCTAAGGGTCAATTGCCACAAGTTCCAATCATCGTCAAGGCCAGATACGTCTCCAAGGAGGCTGAGCAGAAGATTGTTGCTGCCGGTGGTGTTGTTGAGTTGATATTAATCAGCATTGTTCTTTTTAGATATGGTTCTTGATTAGTAAACATACTATTATTTTTAGTAAATTGGAAGGTTTTAAGTGTTTGGTCTAACACATACACTCAAGATTGGTATTGACCAGCCTACTTGGAAGGAGTTTACATCCATCAAGGAAGCCGAAGCCGAGGTCTTTGCCGAGAAGCTCACTTACCAGTTTTGGTGCGTCCTTGGTACATCTTGTCTGGTGCGTCCTTCGTACATCTTGTCTGGTGCTGTTATGAACACCGTCTCACTCTTTCTCACTTTCTCACTCTTTCTCACTCCGATACTCTCACCTCATACAGTGTTTTTCAAAACTATTCAAACCACCGCGACAAAACGATTCAAACCAACAAGACAAATGTTTCGAACCACCGCGACAAATGTTTCGAACCAACAAGACAAATGTTTCATACCCCTTCGCACAGTCTTTCAAACCAAACGGCGTAATGGTTCACACCAGCTTTTATTAGAATTCAATATTCTGAAATCTTAAATCTGGACGATTGCCTCATATGTACTGCATTTGGGAGTCTTGCAGTACCAATCAATGGACAAAACGGACGCAACAACTTGTCCATTTGGTTTGAAAGACTGCGAGGGAGTACGAAACTTTTTGAATTATTGGTTTGTTTAATTTTGCTAAAGTGGTTTGAATTGTTTTGCCGCGCTGGTTTGAATAGTTTTGAGAAACTGTAGTCTCTGTTGAACGTTAGCATATACCAATTGGTATACAGGAACCGTTATATAGTTGGACTGCAATAACTCTCTCAAATGAGCGACTTGG
>NKZN01001396.1:0-11102 GCA_002374485.1 Metschnikowia santaceciliae | reverse complement strand
AGAATGTCAGTGACGAGGGCAGTGGTCTTGGAGTAGTGTTATTTTGAGCCAATCTTTAGTGTTCTGACCCAACCTTTCGAGTCCAATTGTGTTTTAAACAAGGACATGTTCAAGCCCAGAGTGTTCGTAACGGAAGCGGTCTAGTGCCAACATTGATGGGCTAGTCCAAACTGGCCTGTGCTAGTTTCTCTTATTAACGATAAACACCGGCTACCAGACTCATGTTGGCCTACAACAACAGGCTTAGTAAACAGACTAGTGCAGTCCTACTTATAGTAGCAGGCTAGTACACTATAATTCATAGTCAATATGAGTGGTGAAGATTATTATGGGTCCATTATAGTACATACCACCAATATCTAGAGCTTTGTAAGAATAGTCAGTCAGTAAGATTCTCTGGTCATTTAAACGATAATATTATGACCTAATAGTATGCTTTATATGCTACTGAGTATGCTACTGAGTATGGCACTGAGTATGCTACTGAGTATGGCACTGAGTATGGCACTGAGTATGGCACTGAGTATGCTACTGAGTATGTGAAGTATAGTATAAACTATAGACCATAGAGTATAGTCGATATAAACTTTAGTGTAGAGTAAATACCAATCAATTTTCAGTATAGAGTATTGTAAGCATTGTATTGTATAGAGAATAGGGTATGGTGTGTCAGATCCACCATAGGTAGCGCTGTACGTATTGAGGTATTAAGCATCTCTGCGGATATCTACCAGCCACCTGTCAGCCATCCAACCTTCTACCAGTCTTCTGCCAGCCATCCAGCCATCCAGCCATCCAGCCATCCAGCCATCTCAACAGCGCGCCCCTTCTCTCAAATAGTTATTCAGATTCGCCCTATCGGGGAATCATCAACGAATATAGACCTAGTACTAAACGTCACAACAAGAGTCTAACATGGACTATGGTTTAAGAATAGACCTTGGCCAGTAACGACTATAGAGTATGATCAGTATAGAGTTTAGTGTATAGTCAGTACAGATCAGTAGCCAGTATTGAGTATTGTAGAGTATAGCCAGTATATAGTGTAGTGTAGGGTCAGTACAGCTCAGTGGTAATTTCAGTTCAGTAGACATTCCAGTTGAATAGTTAGTATTGAGTATGCTATAGAGTATGGTGTTTTATAGAGTAGTAGAGTAGTAGAGTAGTAGAGTAGTAGAGTAGTAGAGTACTCCGGTCCAAATCAGTAGTCAGTTCGTAAAATAAAACATGTATACACTCTAGTCTGCTATGTATAAAACATGTATACACTCTAGCCTGCTATGTATAAAACATGTATACACTCTAGTCTGCTATGTATAAAACATGTATACACTCTAGCCTGCTATGTATACTCAATGTCATCAGGAAACCAGCCAAATTCATCCATTACCACAGCCATGCCTTGGACCTGTACATTCTCCGCGAGTAAGCGATGTTTCTGCTCCACTTCACCCACTTCGCGCTTCGCAATCTGCCCACTACTGGAAACCACTCTCCACCACGGAAGCTCAGGAAACGTGACGCCTTCAACCTCGAACATCTTTAGAATTACTGCGCTATTCTTGAGCGACGCACCGACCTGCCGGGCATTTTGGGGCCGACCTATAAGATACGCTATATGGCCATAACTGGTGACACTGCCACTAGGGACTTGGCATACGGCACTATATACGGCGTGGTGGAAAGCTTTAGTCTCATCCAACATGTTGGAATTACGTGACACAAGGCGCGTGGTCCGTTGTAATTATGTTTGGTCATGTGACTCCGGATTATGATGATGTTTTTTGTATCATATGATTTGTATCACGTGTTTCAGCTCACATGACACCAAGCTTTAAAAATGGGTTTATAGTTTATGCCAACTTCCTGTGATCCCAATCCTTCCATTACCTGGTTCTGATCCCTCTTTCTTTATGTTTCTGAATTACTTTTCCAATGTCTATTTATTGAGTACTGTGTCTATGAAAAATAGTTTAAACATTCGGGGGTGTACGGGTGTGGAGCCCGCTTATCGGTGCTCATGTTCCATCGCATTCTCTCTACCAATTCCACACCAACTCCACACCAACTCCACATGTTGAGACTCCTTAGACAAGTCAGACCACGTGTCGCAACCCGGAAATATGTCACGATTCGGGCCCAACTTCCAACCCCAATTTGGAAAGCGGCTATAGCGCCTGCAAATAAATTTCCCACCCCCTTCTATACAGGAGTCCGGTGTCAAAGCACTCAAAATGGCCCACAATCAACCAAACCCGTAGATTCCAATACAAATTCCTCAGCTTCTCTTAAAGTCGATACTCCGCAGCTCATGATTGCTTTCACGTGCAAGAAATGTGACACTCGGTCGTCGCATACTTTCTCCAAGCAAGCATACACTAAGGGAAGCGTATTGATCCAGTGTCCTGGGTGCAAGAACCGGCATTTGATTGCCGATAACTTGAAGATATTCCGGGATGATAAGGTGAATTTAGAGCAGCTTTTGAAATTGCAGGGTGAGTCGGTGGCCACTACTCCCGATGATTTGGCCTTTGAGGATATCCCCGAGTCGTTGAAAAAGACCTTGGGACACTATGCCAAAGATGCTCCGGAGGAGTATAAGCAAAAGGAAGCGCAGAGGTTTTTGGAGGCTAAACGAGAAGAAAGAGATTAGAATTTGTTTCTGTTTGGTGATGGGTTGAAGCTGGTTGTATATGCAGGTTGGGAATATTATGACATTTTGTTTTTCTTGTTTTTGTTTTTTTTTTCAAAAGAAGCATAGTTGATATCCTATGTGCAGGATTCCGGAGTATGAAATCATAAGCTTTTAACTATACACGGGCTTGGTGTGGGTTGTATCAGCGACTACAGTGAAGCTTCGCTCCAGTCTCATCCCGGCCGATGTGCAGGGGCGATCCTTGTGGAGAGTGATGACCTAACGCAACTGCATGCAGTTTCAATACTACAGACAGTAGATATGGATATAGATATAGATATAGAGTAATGTAGAGTATGTATAATTGAGTAGAGTATGTATAATTGAGTAGTGTATGTATAAATGAGTAGTGTATGTATAAATGAGTAGTGTATGTATAAATGAGTAGAGAGTGACATAGCATGGATTCAAATATGGCAGGGAAAAAAGAGCTTTCAGTAACGAGAATAGTTGATTTCAACATTTAAACGGGGCTGCCCAACTTACCTGGTGGCTACACACCCAAAGAGTAAAACTGATTGCGTGGTATTTGCAAAGCCCTAAATATCCGAGCGCGCTCTCTCAATCGCCGTTTTTCAACATACTGGGTAAAATCTAGAACTTTGGTTTGGGAATATACAACTTACATATCGCTGTATATTAATATATAGAAAAGCACTGTATATGTTTTTCAAAACTATTCAAACCAGCTCGATAAAAAGTCTCGTGCCCTTCAAACCAAAGGGACAAATTGTTGTATACAGGATAACGAGGAAACCAGTTCAGTCCCGTCAGTTTTTCACCCTGATTGATACTGAAAGACTTCTGTGCCAAATGTAGTACGTGAGAGGCCATCTTACAGATTTAGGCTTTAAGATTTAAGGGTACAGAATATTGAATTCGAATGAAAGTTGGTGTGAAACATTACTCCATTTTTTTGGTTACTGTGCGGAGGGATACGAAACTTTTTGAATTATTGGTTTGATTATTTTTTTAGTATGTTTTGAATCGTTTTGTCGCGCTGGTTTGAATAGTTTCGAAAAACACTGTATACTAAAACATAGGCTGAAATTAACTTGGGGGCCACGTTTTACGTTCTATCGGGGTGTACGGGTTTATTTGGTATCGGGGGCCATGTTTTACGTTCTATCGGGGTGTACGGGTTTATCTTGTATCGGGGGCACGTTTTACGTTCTGATTGTTTATCTGTTTTGTAATTAATTAGTTAAGTATATTAAGGGAGGGTGGTATGGAATTTTATATTGAACAACATTGGATTTGTATAGTCTTTTAAAGGCTGCGTACAGTGTTATTCAAAACTATTCAAACCAGCGCGCCAAAACGATTCAAACCAGTGCAACAAAATGGTTCGTACCCCTTCGCACAATCTTTCAAACCAAATGGACAGGTTGTTGTATACAGTATAACAATGAAACCAGCTCAGTTCCGTCCGTTTTTCACCCTTGATTGGTACTGCAAGACTCCCAAATGTAGCATATAAGAGGCAAACCTCCAGATTTGAGATTTCAGAATATTGAATTCTAATAAAAGTTGGTTTGAACCATTCTGTCTTATTGGTTTGAAACATTTTGTTGCGTAGGTCTGAATCGTTTTGTCGCGCTGGTCTGAATCGTTTCGAATAACACTGTATACAAAAATGCATTAAAAATGACTATGGGAGGAATTTATTGATAAAAGCTAGAAAAAGCTAAACAGTAAGATCCTCATCCACTCACTCCATCCACTCACCGTATTAGCTTATAGTAGTATACTCCATCCACTCACCATATTAGCTTATAGTAGTATACTCCATCCACTTACCATATTAGCTTATAGTAGTATACTCCATCTACTCACCGTATTAACTTATAGTAGTATACTCCATCCACTTACCATATTATTTTATAGTAGTATACTCCATCTACTCACCATATTAACTTATAGTAGTATACTCCATCCACTGGTTTCATTGTGGTGGATGTAGTGTACATATGCAGTGACGACAAGTGTTGAAAAACGGTAACAAGGTGAACGCGCTCAGTATCCCCAATGGCTTGCTGCGATAGCACGGTAACAAGCACCTGTTCTTCATATGCACCTGTGATTACTACACCGCCTGGTTCCGTGAAGGTAGACCTCCCACATATATAAGGGAGTCTGGACCATATCCATCTTTTAAGTCACTGAATCAAATATCATCTGTGTGGGGCATACCAAGATGTCTCCAAAGACCAGACCCATCAATACTTCAATGGACACTGACAACTCTACATCCCCTTCTTCTCCGGAAGTAAACACTCCTCTCAGTGCTTACATGTCTTGAAGAGACTATGAGGACAGTGTCTTTCGGTCCTCATCCACTGGACATCACACCATGGTTAATCTATGGTCCACCTGGTGCCGCAACTATCGTTGTGGAACATGAGTTATCTATTCTGCGGAACATGAGTTATCTATTCTGCGGAACATGAGTTATCTATTCTGCGGAACATGAGTTATCTATTCTGCGGAACATGACTTATCTATTCTGCGGAACATGACTTATCTATTCTGCGGAACATGAGTTATCTACAGGGAACATGAGTTATCTATTCTACATCAAGAAAGTACAACCTGTAGATCATATAACGCCAGATCCGCAAGGATGGTCGCAGCACTGGGAGGTCCAGTAATTAACCAGGGTGTAACATCCAGAGGATGTTTCATACTGTAGCACATTGACCTCATAGTCTCATCAAGATATGTAAACACTTCAGGAGGAGTGTTTACTTCAGGAGTAGGAGAATGAGAGCTGTCAGAGTCCATTGAAGTATTACCAATACGAGGTCTTTTGGTGGGTCTGGTTCTTGGAGGCATCTTGGTATATCTCCCACAGTTGATGTTAATTAAAGTTATCTAATTTTAAAATGGGGCGGTGGCACCATTTTATATCTGGGGATTCTTCCTTCATTGTTCAATCCATTGTCTTCAACAATTGATTGTTTCGGAAAACTGATTGTCTGATATTTTTAAAGCCATGCATATCAGAGCGCGCTCTCTCAATCGCCGTTTTTCAACACTCCCTCTGAAGGACGAGCTCCCAATTGACCTAACTCTCTTAAACGGTCAAAGGTAGGTCTTGCAAGGGGTTTTGTGAAAATGTCTGCAACGTTGTCCGTTGTGTTGACGTAATCCACTGTCGCCTTCTTTTCTTTGATGACGTCCCTCACTGCAGATATTTGTAACATAATATGCTTTGATCCTTCGTACTTCTTGGAGCCCTTCACTGTCTTGATGCCCGATTTGCTATCAGATAATAATTGAATCGTGTAATAGTGATCAATTTCTTCTAACAAATTTTGGACCCACAATGCTTCAATCACTGTTGTCTTGAGAGCAAGCTATTCTGCATTGAGCGTGGAGACAGCGATTGTTTTCTGTAACTTGGATCTCCACAGCACTGGTGATCCACCAAACATTATCATGTACCCTGTAATTGATCGATAGTCTTCATCATGACTCTTGAATATACTGCTAGGAAAAAAACGACTTCAATTTGTCAGAAAGATATCATTTCATATTGACATGCAAAGCTCATATCTATATTTTCAATTTCAAAAGTATACGTCGAATTTTGAAGTCAGAGTTTTTATTACTATGTAAATAATGCTAAATCTGACTCATTAATCCTAACCCCTATTCGTCGTCTCGCTTGTAATACATATCGAAAGTGGGCACATGCTTCATTGCTTCAAACGGAGTCATAAAGTATAACTTTATAGTCTTACATGATAAACCGTCGACGCTGGTACTGCTGTCTAGCAACTTTTCCTTGACACTGCCCACAATAAAAGTACAGTCTTTGAGCTCAAAATTGGTGATGCGGAAATCTTTGTTCAATTTGATTTCTAATGCATTTTGCTTGCTTCCAAGCACCATAGCCCCATCCACCAAGGCCAAGTACTTGATATCGTCACCATTGCCAGTGAATGCTAATCCATTCTTCAACGTGAACACGGGAACGGTATCATTTGAATTTCCATTGGGGGTAATGAAAACCTTCTCTCCCACAGACTGGCCTCTAAGTACGTCACAAAGTCACCATGGTTCTTGGTATAAAGGATGTGGTCATGATCTGCCCAAGCAAGACCGGTAAAAAGGGTCAATAACCAGCAATACCTCATAGATAATGTTTTGGTATGTATAGAGTTATAGAGTTATAGGGTTATAGGGTTATAGAGTTATAGAGTTATAGGGTTATAGAGTTATAGAGTTATAGAGTTATAGAGTTATAGAGTTATAGAGTTATAGAGTTATAGAGTTATAGAGTTATAGAGTTATAGAGTTATGGAGTTATAGAGTTATAGAGTAGTATAGAGTGTTTAAGAGCGGTTGGAGAAATATATAGGAGTCTGGTTGGATGTGTGGCTCTTGCTTATGGACAGAACAAACGACAATCATGCCCTGGTTCATCACGTTTCCTGCGTAGTACCGGAATTATATGGTACCAGTAGTTTATTTTGTATGGAATTGTTGTATACACTCCCATAATCTGGAATAGTTATCACGTTAAGTTTCAACATGCGTCTTCACTTTGGTACTTCAGTAACCATTTCTGTAGCTTCCATTCTTTCTGTGTATATATTGAACAGGGATGTCCTTGACTTCTTGTTCCAATTGATACCGCTCAAGCCTGAGCGGCACCCTCTCTATATAGTCAGGTCTGGGACTCCAGCCCTAACTCACTCGGCCAATTGTCTTCTCCCGAGCAATGGCCAGTATTGGACAAGTGTTAGACAAGTGTCCTCGATATAGACACGGTAATTGTGGGACCGCTCGAGGACAATACCAAGCATTGTTTCGTCTGGATACAGGACCGGGAACATGCAGTAGCCGCAGGTGTAGTAGTTCCTCGAGTTCAACATATTTCAGTACATCAGTCAATTTAGTATCCCAGCACGCCACTCAATCCAGTGTATCCTAGTATATTAGTATGAAATGGTATATCCTGGTATGCCTTAGAATATCCTGGTACACCTAGTATAACCAATAAGCAGTGACCAATTACCAGTACGCAGTCACAGTTCCGCCAAACCTAATTAAAGTAGTATATCCTATTTGAACCATATATCTTCTCAGTAGTGACATAGTATATCTACTGTAAGTTTGTATACATATCAGTCTGGCGTATCGCAGGAATCTAGTCCTAGTCGAGCCCTGTAGACTCTGTATAATCAGCCACAGCTGTGTATAGTCTGGTATACCCTAGAATCACTCTATAGCTCTACAACTATATACAACTCAGTGTAACTCATTAAATTGGTAATAGTCTAATATCACAAAGTATAACAAAGTATAACTCTGCATAACCTAGTACACCTGAGTATAGCCCAGTGCAACCCACTGCAACTTACGTAGCAGTAAGTTAATTTAACTATATAGCTTTATATGGCTCTGTATGGCTGTGTAACTCAGTATAACCAAGTGTAACTCGGTATAACCAAGTGTAACCAAGTGTAGCTCAGTATAACTCAATTAGCAGTAACCAAGCATTCTCTACATAACTCTATATCCCTCTGAATAACCTAGCAAGTACACCTTAGTACACCTTAGTACACCTTAGTACTGCCCTAGTGTCAGTGGATTAGTATTAGTGAAGTAGAGAAGAAGTGTTAGACCTACCATGGGTAGACACACTACCCATAGAGGTATCTTCGAGCCTACGAATGCCAGTGACTCATCCGAGGCACCATAACCCGTGACTTGGACTCATCGATTCACTCTACCTCGTGACATGGCGTTTCAGCGCCCTGCTTCACTCTCTGGTATTCACTGGCTAGCTATATAATTACTCGGATTCCCACTTATTGGGAATCCATCAACGAATGAACATAACTCCCAGTATTAGACGTATTCAAGAATCTAACAAGAAGTATCAGTACTAACAGAGCAGTCATCGTGTAAGTGATAGAGTACGGTAGAGTATAGACTGGTTGTAAGGTAGAAGTAGTCTCTATAGTTTCGACAGTGAAGGGAAATGGTGAACTTCTAGCAGTACTTATAGTGGAGCATAGTGGAGCATAGTGGAGTAGTACCATGGCAAGGTAAGAGTAGAGTAGTACTAGTAGAGTAGTACTAATGACGAAGTACCTGTAGAGTAGTACCAGAGTACTAGAGTGTTACATTATTACTAGTAGTAGAGCCCTTTAGAGTAGTACCCTTGTAGCAAAGTAGTATAGTATGACAGCTTGTGTTATATTTCTATCTCTGTTACGCTTGTTCTTTGTATCAACTTGTATTAACTTGTATCAACTTGTATCAACTTGTATCAACTTGTATCAACTTGTATCAACTTGTATCAACTTGTATCAACTTGTATCAACTTGTATCAACTTGTATCAACTTGTATCAACTTGTATCAACTTGTATCAACTTGTATCAACTTGTATCAACTTGTATCAACTTGTATCAACTTGTATCAACTTGTATCAACTTGTATCAACTTGTATCAACTTGTATCAACTTGTATCAACTTGTATCAACTTGTATCAACTTGTATCAACTTGTATCAACTTGTATCAACTTGTATCAACTTGTATCAACTTGTATCAACTTGTATCAACTTGTATCAACTTGTATCAACTTGTATCAACTTGTATCAACTTGTATCAACTTGTATCAACTTGTATCAACTTGTATCAACTTGTATCAACTTGTATCAACTTGTATCAACTTGTATCAACTTGTATCAACTTGTATCAACTTGTATCAACTTGTATCAACTTGTATCAACTTGTATCAACTTGTATCAACTTGTATCAACTTGTATCAACTTGTATCAACTTGTATCAACTTGTATCAACTTGTATCAACTTGTATCAACTTGTATCAACTTGTATCAACTTGTATCAACTTGTATCAACTTGTATCAACTTGTATCAACTTGTATCAACTTGTATCAACTTGTATCAACTTGTATCAACTTGTATCAACTTGTATCAACTTGTATCAATGCCTTAAGCGATTAGTGTAGTCATACTAAGAATCTGGCTATAAAGCTCCACTATCATTACAGTTGATTTGATGGACTGTTATGTATTTTGTGAACCAGTTTTTCCGGTCATTCCAGTCATTCCAGTCATTCCAGTCAACCTCCATGTTCAATTACCGTATTCTCTTACTGTATAGTATTCTCTCTTTCCCATAGTATCATCCAATAGCATAATGAACAGGTGATCTCTCTTTGACTCTCTTTGACTCTCTTTGACTCTCTTTGACTCTCTTTGACTCTCTTTGACTCTCACTCGGGTCTCGCTCTACTCTCACTTTACTCTCGCTCTGCTCTCTTTTCTCTGGCTGTGAATTGTGGTTAATTCAGATTTCTCTAGGATTCTGTAATTGGAATTCTGTATCTGTACTGTTTGTATGGGCATTAGTCCACTTCAAGGAATGTTTATGATTCAGATATGAAGATTCAGTAGAGTCATATCGTTCATCCCCACTACCACTCACCACTCACCACTACCACTCACCACTCACCACTATCCCACCACTATCCCACCATTAACCCACCATTAACCCACCACTAACCACACATTCTCTATTCTAGCCTTACTCTTCACTCTTCCTGCATTCACTCCGCACTCGCTCGTACTCACTCCGCACTCACTCCTGATTATTCTCACCTTTATTCTCAGATTACGCACCTTGCCACTCACTGCCTTAAATCAAGTATGGGATTTCGCAGACCGCCTTGATTTTGATGGTACAGTATTTTTCAAAACTATTCAAACCAGCGCGACAAAACTATTCAAACCAGCATGACAGAATGGTTCAAACCAACTTTTATTAGAATTCAATATTCAGAAATCTTAAATCTGGAGGTTTGCCTCATATGTACTACTTTTGGAAGTCTTGCAATATCAATTAAGGGTGAAAACGGACGGACCAAATGTAAGAGCTCAACAGGAAGCTGCGACTGTTGGTCTTATGATGGACGTCTTCCTTACGTCCTATAGTTTATCATGGTATGTATTGAACCTAGAATAGACGAGGAACTCCCTCTTTAATCCAAGGGGAGGAAAACCTCGCTGTTATATACACTGGTTGTATGCAACCCTGCATATACATGAAACACAAGCACGTTATATGTAAGTGGGAACCGAACTGGTTTTATTGTTATCCTGTATGCAACAACTTGTTTCGGGGTGTAGGAAACTTTTTGAATTATTGGTTTGAATCATTTTGGCGTGTTGGTTCGAAACATTTTGCCGCGCTAGTTTGAATACTTTCGAAAAACACTGTATTTTCAAATCCTCACCCAAAATGAAAACCTCATAAACTACACCCAAAATTTCCTCACAAACTACACCACAATTTCAATGCACCACCAAAAAATAGTTACAAAACAAAATAGTACCAAAAAAAAATAACTATATGTAAAGAAACA
>NKZN01001395.1:0-54508 GCA_002374485.1 Metschnikowia santaceciliae | reverse complement strand
TAGGCTATTCTGTAGGCTATTCTGTAGGCTATTCTGTAGGCTATTATATGTATGGCACTAGTGAGTAAATTGGAGTAGTTCTCGTATGGTAAGACCTTACTGTTCATTAGGTACTGGAAGCACTTGCCTACTAGTACTACTACACTGCTATGACTACTACACTACTACTACTACACTACTACTACACTACTACTACACTACTACTACACTACTACTACACTACTACTACTACTACTACACTACTACTACTACTACTACACTACTACTACTACTACACTACTACTACTACTATACTACTACTATACTCTACTATACTGACTACTACTATACTATACTATACTCTACTATACTGACTACTACTATACTATACTATACTCTACTATACTGACTACTACTATACTATACTATACTCTACTATACTGACTACTACTATACTATACTATACTCTACTATACTGACTACTACTATACTATACTATACTCTACTATACTGACTACTACTATACTATACTATACTCTACTATACTGACTACTACTATACTATACTATACTCTACTATACTGACTACTACTATACTATACTATACTCTACTATACTGACTACTACTATACTATACTATACTCTACTATACTGACTACTACTATACTATACTATACTCTACTATACTGACTACTACTATACTATACTATACTCTACTATACTGACTACTACTATACTATACTATACTCTACTATACTGACTACTACTATACTATACTATACTCTACTATACTGACTACTACTATACTATACTATACTCTACTATACTGACTACTACTATACTATACTATACTCTACTATACTGACTACTACTATACTATACTATACTCTACTATACTGACTACTACTATACTATACTATACTCTACTATACTGACTACTACTATACTATACTATACTCTACTATACTGACTACTACTATACTATACTATACTCTACTATACTGACTACTACTATACTGACTACTACTATACTATACTCTACTATACTGACTACTACTACTATACTATACTCTACTATACTGACTACTACTACTATACTATACTCTACTATACTGACTACTACTACTATACTATACTCTACTATACTGACTACTACTACTATACTATACTCTACTATACTGACTACTACTACTATACTATACTCTACTATACTGACTACTACTACTATACTATACTCTACTATACTGACTACTACTACTATACTATACTCTACTATACTGACTACTACTACTATACTATACTCTACTATACTGACTACTACTACTATACTATACTCTACTATACTGACTACTTCCTTATAGTGGGAGATTGAGGAGGAAGTTGTAGGTGGATCATAAACCTCTTTATATGTCTCCAAGTCGTCTCCAACTGATGACTGTCTCATACATACTCTTCGCTCTAATACATATCCATCTGTCTATACTAGTAATATAGTCATAGTCATACTTAACCCCTGGTCTTAGTCTTAATCGACCTAGCATCATATTATATTCTTAGTCCTACTAACTCTAATTCACATATATAGTCATAGTCACGTCACTTTGTACATTCATAGTCATATCGTACATACATCCACGTCAATTAAATGCTCATAGTCTTTGTTACATTCTTGTTGCTACATTAGGTACTCTGTTTAGTATGTTTTGGATGAAGATTCCCCAGAAAGAGGAATCTGAGCTACTCAAGTACTTGACGGCGGAGGAGTTGGCGTATCCAGCTGGCTGTTGCTATGTGCTTAGCTTTTCAATAATTGTCATGGAGGTATGCACTAGCTTGGCCGGAATTGGCCGGAATTGGCCGGAATTGAGGGCCGCGGCCGGAATTGTCCAACTACAAGACCTCCAAAAGTCCACCACGCAAAGATTCTCGACTACAAAAATATACATTAAGAAGTCCGGAATTCCAGGAATCTAAAAAACCCACTCTTCTTTCCGTATGATGAAAAAAAGGTCGTTTGCGTTGGGCCTTTTTCTGCTGAGGTAGCCCGGTGTACGGGTGTGTTTTGCACCCATTCAATCTCAATTTCAATCTCAATTCCGAGGTCCCCCCCCTTTTCCACCGAACTACGTGCACCCAGTACTACCTTGAGTCTGGTGGAAATCGAATCCAGCTAGGATACTGAGATTTAAGGTATCCTGATGGGGGTAGCATCTGCATCCTACACATATTTCATGGTTGTGCAGAATTGCATACTCCCAGTGTATATAATATCGAGGTGTTCGTTCCCTTGAACTAACAAGTTTCTCGACTCTGCTGGGCTCAAAACCATGAAAAACTTTAGGGTATAGAATGTGTTCATATATAGACGGACAGACCAAACTTCTTGTCAAAGTCCAACAGAGTCACTCTTGAGACAATCACCGACTCAGACTCTCAGACTCAGGCTCAGACTCAGGCTCAGACTCAGGCTCAGACTTTTATACTTAGACTCAGGCTCAAACTTTTATACTTAGACTCGCAGACAAAACTAGAAGACTATGACGTTAGAGTCACTCATGATTCACTCTTGAGTACTCCGAGTCACCGGAGAAGTTGAAGAGTTGAACCAAGTTACCAGGACAACTACCTGTTAGTGTTGGAACACGCGACATGTGACTGATGAACTTGAGAGACCAGTACATGTGTGGGTACTGCATGCCCATGCCAAGCTATCCAGATGAAACAATGTTGGGTATTGTTGGAGGAGACAAAGGTGAAGCCAAGGCTCTATGGGCTTTCGTCTAGCTCTGGTCTACTCTGGTCTACTCTGGTCTAGCTCTGAGCATTGTTCTGGAGAAGACAATATAGATGAGGGAGTTTGACGAAGGAGAGAGATCATTTGGGAGTCCCCAGGAATAACTAGATAAAGCAAGGATCCTGCTCAGTGTTGAGCGGCATCGATGGTGAAACAGAGTTCACGAACTCACTGCTTTACATAGCAATAGAGTTACAAGACAGATGACAGAACTGATTACCCAAGTCGCTCATTTGAGAGAATTATTGCAGTCCAACTATATAACGGTTCCTGTATACCAATTGGTATATGCTAACGTTCAACAGTGTGTAGTGTGTAGTGTGTAGTGTGTAGTGTGTAGTGTGTAGTGTGTAGTGTTTAGTGTGTAGTGTGTAGTGTGTAGTGTGTAGTGTGTAGTGTGTAGTAGTATACGATATAGTGGACTAGTAGCTATAGTCTGTTATAGTGGTAGTACAGAGTATCACATAAGTGAGGGATCTTTGATGGCCACTGTTAGGATTAGACAGCGTAGGCTTAAAATACTGAAATAGGTAGAGCACTACCGAAGATGGATCTAACAACTCCTGTACTACTCCTGTACTGCTCAATGAACTACTCAATGAACATCGGTGAGTACTTTAATATATGAAGGTCATGTCATAGTTAAAGGTCTGGTTAGTGTGTCAAAAGTTAACTTTAGTCAAGTTATTGCTTAATTCGCATAGTCAGTTTGTCATAGTTAAATGCCTGGTTAGTATGGTTAGTATGGTTAGTATGTCACGGTCAAGGGCCATGTGTCGTTGTACCTTTGGTGGTAATTCACTTTGCCAAATTTATTCAGTAAGTAGAATGAGCCTCAGATCTGATCTTCCTAAAGAATTTAGTTGCTTGTATGGTCTATGGTCTATAGTTTGTTGTTTATCGTCACATGATATTTTTCATATGAGGTTTTTCATATGAGGTTTTTCACGTGATGTTTTTCACGTGCCCGTAACGTCGCCAATAGCCCCTAAGTCTTTTCTGAATTGCTATAACGGGCCAGTTTTGAGGGGGAGAGGGTGTTGTAGTTGCTATCACGTGATTTCTATCACGTGATTTGGCCGCTATAATGTCACGTGATCATACGTAACGTGATCATACTTTGCACCCTATGACACATTTCCAAATTTTAACACTTTTAGTGTCTTAGAGATTCCAAATTCCTACTAAACTTGATCTTGACAATTTATCTACATGGCCTAAAGGCCCCGTGGTTGACTTCTTGCCCACCCGCTCACGTGGGTAGTCACGTGGATGGGCACGTGAGGCCGCGGTCACACCGCCATCCACATTCCACTCTCCCCCTCCTCATACTCCCATGTCTTCTAGCGCCCAGGAAAACCGCAAGCATGTCAAAAATGCCTTGGACGCCATATCGTCGTCCAGGTGCAACGAGAGGCCGCCCTCACCCGGCCCCACCATCGTCACAACCGACGATGGCGAGCAGGTGTGCACCACCGAGCGGGTGGTCAAGTCTGTCCAGCACCCCGCCACGTTCTCGCCGTCTGATGCTGACGTTTTCCTCCCCAACGGGCTCCCTAACCATCAATTCTTGAAACAGCACTTTTTCCAGGAAGGCCGGCTTACGGAAAAGCAGATTATCCGCATTCTTCTGGCGGCGTGTGAGCTCTTGGCCAGTGAGCCCAATCTTTTGACCGTGCCTGCGCCCGTGACAGTGTGTGGAGATGTGCACGGGCAATATTATGACCTTATGAAATTGTTCGAAGTTGGAGGTGACCCTGCACTGACCAATTACTTGTTTTTGGGCGACTATGTGGATAGAGGCTCGTTCTCCATCGAGTGTTTGGTGTACCTCTACTCATTGAAGCTCAATTACCCAAAGACATTTTGGATGTTGCGGGGCAACCACGAATGCAAACATTTGACGGATTACTTCACTTTCAAGGCCGAATGCTTGCACAAGTACTCGGAACGCGTGTATAATGAGTGCTTGGTGTCGTTCAATGCGCTCCCCTTGGCTGCCATCATGAACAAGCAATTTTTCTGTGTGCATGGTGGTCTTTCGCCGGAATTAAGAACCTTGCAGGACCTTCACGACTTGGACCGGTTCCGTGAGCCTCCCACCCGAGGCTTGATGTGTGATCTCCTCTGGGCCGATCCGGTGGAGGACTACGATGAAGATAACATTGACCGGGCATTTCTTAAGAACTCCGTGCGTGGATGCTCCTATGCTTTCACCTATAAGGCCTCGTGCCAGTTTTTGGAACGCACGGGCTTGTTGTCGGTGATCCGGGCCCACGAGGCCCAGGACCTGGGCTACCGCATGTACAAGCGGACGAAAACCATGGGTTTCCCCTCACTCCTCACCATGTTCAGTGCCCCCAACTACTTGGACACCTACAACAATAAGGCAGCGGTGTTGAAGTACGAGGATAACGTGATGAACATCCGTCAGTTTAACTCGTCGCCACACCCTTACTGGCTCCCGCACTTCATGGACGTGTTCACGTGGTCGTTGCCGTTTGTGGGCGAGAAGGTCACAGATATGTTGGTGTCGATCTTGAATGTGTGTACGGAGGAAGAACTAGAAGAGGAAACGGACTTTGCTGCCGGTGAAACCCCCCAGCCGTCTCCAATATCAGCCCAGGCACCAGTCTCGTTGGAGGACGCATACCCCAGCGCAGTTGCGGGTGAAATGCCTGAACAAGCGGCTGCTTCGCTCGAGGAAAAGCGCTTGGCACTCCGCAAAAAGATCTTGGCCATTGGCCGTGTGTCCAGAATGTACCAGGTGTTGCGAGAGGAGTCGGAGCAGGTGGAGAAGCTCAAGAGCATGAACGAAGGTATCCTACCCAAGGGCTCGTTGTCCCATGGACGCGAGGGCCTTAAAAGTGCCATCACCACATTTGAAGAAGCCCGCCGTGCGGACTTGGTCAACGAGGCCCTACCTCCATCGGAGGATGAGAGGAAAAGGCACGAGGTGGAGCGGCGCAAGAAGATCAAGAAGGACTTGGAGAGTTCTTCACATAGCCCAGTGTTTCTGCGCTTGATCCGAAAGCTCTCGGGGTAATCTCGCATTATAAATGCTGGGAGTGACCCAAGGCAAGACCGAGCGAGACCGACCGTCGCAACCGAGGGCTCGAGCAACTGGCTTTCCTCGAGACTTTACGTCCGAGGATCCGAAGGTCAGAATCCGAGGATTCAAAGAAGCAAAGATCCAAAGATCCAAAGGTCGGAGGGATTCTCGAAGCAATAAGTATATGAGCCGGACGCCACGTTGGTGGAGTCTGTATGCTATTAATTAGACGATTTTTAGAGCACGTACACCCGTACACCACGCGCATTCAGGCGAAAAGTGCACTTCCCCAGCATCACCACTCCTCAAGGGTTTCACCACCACACAGCGATGTCTCGGGCAATAGGCGAGCCTCCCAACGTAGAAAACACGGTACCCCTCCATCTCTTCCAGGCGCAAACGCCCGCTCGGTACCTGCACATGGACGGCGACAAGGCGGTGTTATATGCCGGTGCGGAGCATACCAAGGTCCAAGTGACTGGAGACGACCGTGGGCTCTTTAGCGTTCTCTCGCAACATCCCGTGACCGTTTACGTCCTCAACACCAGCTTGGTGCTTTACGTGCCTGTGCTACATGCAGGCGTGGACATTCCCTATACTCAGGTTGTTCTCCATGCCATGAAGGAAAACAATGGGCAGGAGATGTTGTACTTGCAGATCATGGGGAGAAATGGCGACCAAGCATTTCTGCAGCCCACCGAGCTAGAAATCGGGATAGCAGAGGGGATAGAAAATGGGACAGAAAATGGGATAAATGGATGGACAGAGAATTGGACAGCAGAAGGAGCCAAAAATGGGACCGAGAATGGAACAGAGAATTTAAGGAAAGCAGAAGGAATGGAAAATGGAAATACAAAAAATTCATGGAATAAAGAGGGAACCAAAAAATTAGGGAAAAAAAATGAAAATTCAGGGCTTATGTTTAAATCAGCAAGTGTGAGTGAGCTCTATGAAGCGTTATCCACGTGTCTGGCATTTCACTATGATTCAGACTCAGAAGGGTCAGAGGGATGCGCGCAAAATGTGGCGTCAAATGTGGCATCAAATGTGGCATCTCATCAACTCCACCATCTCCAAAACTCCTCATATCAGTCGCAGTGGTTCACCGCGGAAACCCTTCCCTCCGAGCCTATCGCGGTGCCGGAAAACTGGCTCAACTGCGGTACCGCGGACGATCTTGGAATGGATATGCACGATGACCCGGATCTGCAGGAAGAAGCTGGTATGAACATTGCCTTGAGTTACCAACCGGTCGCTGGGGTCAGTCGGAAGAGGGGGGTATTTGAGGAGGGGGATAAGAAGAGGAGGATTGGATAAATTCGGGGAACGAAAATTCAAATGAGATGTTAAATTTGGGGATCAAAGATTTCCACATTCATTGAAGACTTCTTATTGAATAATGCTATTGAAGATCCCTTGATTATTGGAGATTCCTGAATTAGGTTTTCATTTGGTATGAGGGAAGATTTAGGGATCGACGATTCCCAATTCATTAAAGGTCTCTTCGATTCCAAATTCAATGAACATCCCAAATTCATTAAAGACCCTGAACTATTAAAGAGCCATTGAAAAAGATTCCTTATTAAAAAATGCTTTATTGGAGTTCCAGGATTATTGACTTTAAGTTCTCCATCGGGGAAATTGGGGGATAGAAGATTCCCCAGTTCATTGGAGTTCCTGAATTATTAAATTTAAGTTCTCAATTTGAGGAAGTTTAGGGAATTCGGGATCAAAAATTCCCAAATTCAAGTTCTCATTTTGGGGGAGTTTGGGAAATTTAAGAATCTTCCCAATTTAAGATCTCAATTAGGGGAAGTTTCCAGATTCTGTGTGGGTGTATAATTGATTGGTTCAAAGCCCCAATTTTCAAAGCCCTAATGTCCCAATGTCCAAAGTCCCAATGTCCAAAGTCCCAATGTCCAAAGCCCCAATGTCCCAATGTTCAATACTCTGCCTCACAGTGCAATGGTCGAATTGTCCAACTACCCAAATGTCTGGAGATAATATTCCAACCATCTTTACAATGCCTAGGGGTAAAAAGTTAGGGACATTTAGAGGTCATTAGAGATTGACTATGTTGAGTGCTTGAGAGTGGTCACCTTATCGCAGTACGCATGCGATTAAGCACGTCATTACAATTGAACAATCCTGAACCATCAACAAACTCCAGCTTTTTTTCAAATATGAAACATGAAACAACAACATTCCAAAGTGAAACATTTCAATTCCAGAATTTGGGGATCGAATTTGACGAATTTTGGGGATCGAAGATTCCATTTGGTATGGGAATTCGGGAATCTTCGATCCCTCAATGCATTGAAGATTCCAATTTTATTGAAGATTCCAATTTTATTGTTCCTTCCTGAATTTAGGTATTCACCCTTCGATCCCCAATTGAACATCTTAAACCATTGAAGATTCCCAAATTCATTAAAAATCCCTTCATTATTGAAGTGAAGTTCTCCATTGGGGAAATTGGGGGATAGAAGATTCTCCAGTTCATTGGAGTTTCCAGGATTATTGAATTTAAATTCTCTATTTGGGAAAGTTTGGGGATTTAAGTACTCAATTTGGGAAAGTTATTCACCATAGTGTATGGCACTTGCCATTTGTGTGGAAATCATTATCGCAAACAATGGTTGAAGTCTCATTGCTCAATTCTGAACTAGTTGCACTCATACCCTTAAGAGATGTTCAAATCACTACCTTGAGTCACACTTGAGTCAATATAGAGAAGTTGAAGAAGTTGAACCAAATTACTGGGTTGGCTACTATGAATAACTGAACTTGAAACATGACGGTCAAGTTTGAATGAGATCTTTAATTTGGAGAATTTGGGGAAGTTTGGGGCAATTTGGGAATCTTCGATCCCCAGTTGAAAATCTTGAATTATTGAAGGTCCCTGGACTATTGAAGAGGTCAAATTCATAGACACCTCTGGACCACTTTAAACTCGAAGATCGCGGATTTTGATCCAGGAATCATCAATACATTCAATGCATTGAATATGAATTTGAGGATCGAAGATTGTTGAATCCATTGGAGTTCTCTGGATTATGAAAGATTCCAAATTCATTGAAGCTTTTGAATGCTGAAGATTCCAAATTTATTGGGGTTCCTGATTACTGAAGATTCTAAATTCATTGGAGTCCCTGAATACTGAAGATTCCTGGGGTATTGAATTAAAAATCCTAATTTGGTATTGAGGGATCGAAGATTCCTTCATCAACGATATGTACTAATGAGGATTCCAGGACAATTAGACTTGAAGACTGCGAAAATTATTGGACATTCCCAAATTTGAGTTTCATTTGGTATTTGGGGGAATTCGGGGGAAATTCCCAATGCATGAAGATGTGGATTATTAACCTTGAAGATCGAAGACTTTGAACCAGGAATCCCGGATTCATTGGAGATCTTATTTCATTGGAGATCTTATTTCATTGAGGATTCCTTATTAAATGATCTCTTATTGAAGACTCCTTTTTAATAAGCTCTTATTGAAGACCTCTGGGTTATTGAAGATTCCAAATACACTGGAGATTCCCGAATTTAAATTCTCATTTTGGTATGGGGATTTGGAAATTGAAGATTCCCAAATTCTTTGGAGTTCTATGATGCCGAGTTGCAGGCCGCTGCTTTTGGGGGACCTGCCCGTCTTGCCCAGTTGTACTACCAATTCATGTCCTTGTACATGGAGAAGACCTTACACGTGTTGTTGATTAGTGGCATGCAAAGCTCCGACGAGCGTCTGGCTTTATGGAAATTCGATTGTGGTTCAGCATTTGTGAGGAGGAATCTGAAATACCAGAGCACATCGATATCTACATCACCAACATCGGGGCCTTTGCATCGTCCTTCATCTACACGAAAGGCTTGGATAACTATCCTCGGGATACCAGTCTAGAGTAACCAACTGAAGAGTGTTGTGACTGAGGGTTTGGTTAAATCAGAGAGGGTTTAGAATCATGGCCTGATTGTGGTATTCAAGGTCGTGGTAATTATGACCATGATAACTCCCGAATTCATTGAAGTTGCAAACTTGGAGTTGAACATTCCCAACTTCACTGGAGATCTGTTTTTATTGAATTCAAGTTCTCAATCAAATCCTGGATTGTTGAAGGTTGCCAAATTCATTGAATGTATTGCTTTTGGATTGACAAATTCATTGATATCGCTTGGAGTAATACGTCTTTCTAGACTATCACTCACTTGTTCCATTATGAACTGAGAAACAGACCTTGACTGTGCGACTAGCCATTTATAAGTCTGTATCTCTAGTATATCCTAGCTATACCTATATCCTAGTATCTCCTAGTGTTGGATATACATACAATATTCTGCTATGTGCAGGATATAATCAAAGTCTCAAAATCGTTCATACCAAAATCATTCATACCAAAATCATTCATACCAAAATTTAATAAAAAGTAGTATGTGCCCGACTGAAATCTTTATGTGTGTGTGCGACCAGAAAACGAGCATACCGGATTCGCAGCCATTGCGATCAACTGCGAAGTATATAAACCCCTGGCTCCCCCCCCATATTCTCATCCTCATCCTCACCACCTTTTTCTCCATAAAACCTGAACACAGACACGCAAAGAAAAAACTGATAAAAAGAACTTTTAAAGCAAGAACACTTTTAGAGAAAGAATTTGTAAAAGAACTTCTAAAGAAGGAACTTCCAAAGCAAAAACACAAAGCACAGATACCTACAGCACAGACACTCAAAGCAAGAACTTCAAAAGGAACTTCTAAAAGAACTTCTAAAAGAACTTCAAAAAGGACTTCAAAAAGGACTTCTAAAAGGACTTCTAAAAGGACTTCTAAAAGGACTTCTAAAAGGACTTCTAAAAGGACTTCAAAAAGGACTTCAAAAAGAACTTCAAAAAGGACTTCTAAAGCAAGAACCCAAAGCATACACACCCAAAGCAGAGACTTTTCAAGCAAAAACACACAAAGCAAAAACACTTCTAAAGAAAAAACTTTTGAAGAACTTCTAAAACGAACTTCCAAAGAGAGAACTACTAAGGCGAAAACACCCAAAGCAAAAACACTTCTGAAGAAAGAAGGTCTAAAGAAAGAGCATTTAAAGCAAAACCTCAATCCAAAACTCAACCCAAAACTCATTCCAAAACTCATTCCAAAACTCATTCCAAAACTCATTCCAAAACTCAATCCAAAACCAAAACACTCAGAAAAGAATCAAAAAAAAAACTAGATCCTTTCTCAAATCCTAATATGGAGTCACTATTTTCACTATTTCTAATATTCATAGTGACTAGGCTTGGGACCACAATCTTGCTTCTCGCGGACTCTCAAGGACCAGGGCCCCCCTCCCCCAAGATCCAACAAAGCAACCCGATAAGACATAATTTATCGAAGAAGAACAAAAAGAGAAGGAGAAAGAGAAAAACATTCTTGGTGGATTCAAGAAAAGGGAACTGCCAGAAAACAGACATTTGGACAACACGGACTAACATTTCATGGATGTTGAAAAGCCTTCACCAGCACATTGTTTTTGGGGAAAGTCAGTAGCAGTTTCTGATTCTAAAAAATATGAACCCTCAAAGATAATGGCCCTTGAAAGTCTAAAACGTTTTGGTAAATAACTTGGTATTAAAGAAAAAAAGATTGCAAATTTCAAGTATAAGCTTAATTATTCGGAGAAGCCTATAGTTGTTTTGGTATTGGACTTGGGGAGTAGTTATTCAGTGTTCATGGAAAGTTTTATGTTCTTTAGATACGTTTAAAAGCCTAAACTCGAAAAGACCAGCATAGTACCTGGCCATTGTTAGGATCGGACGTCTAAGGTTTCATAATTCCTCTGTGCACCGTCCTCCCTATAGTGTAACATTTGGTTTAACATTTGGTTTAACATTTGGTTTAACATTTGGTTTAACATTTGGTTTAACATTTGGTTTAACATTTGATGGTGACTCATGTCTTATCAAAGCTTCAAATATGACGTTGTTAATTTGAGTAGCTTAGTGTATGAGTGGATGCATCTAAGAGTATGAGTGGATGCATCTAAGAGTATGAGTGGATGCATCTTGGTGGATTCATCTTAGTGGATGCATCTTGGTGGATTCATCTTAGTGGATTCATCTTAGTGGATTCATCTTAGTGGATTCATCTTAGTGGATTCATCTTAGTGGATTCATCTTAGTGGATTCATCTTTTTGTCTGGTGAATAGGCTCAAAGTAATTTCAATTTCAGCTAGTGGTTAGGAACACAGTCGTGTGTGGCCATCTATAGAGTGTTCATCAACAGTTCGGAATTACTGGGGATAATATCAAGTATTTTGTGGAACCATTGAGCCAAGCAGCTTCCGATGAGATTGAGTTTTTACTGGGCCAATTGTCTAATTGTCCAATTGTCCAATCTACCCGTTCTCGCTCCAGAAAGTGGTGGACTTTTGCTACTGCAACATGAGCGCTCATCACCACCACCACCACCACCACCACCATCACCATGGTGGATTGTGGATTTCTTCACCTTAGACCGCCCATCAATTTTCCATGCTGTCTTAGACTGGATATTAACTTAAACCACCGTATCCTTCAATTGTTCCTATTGAGTGCATCTCCGACAAGTCCAACCCCAAGAACCCTTCTCACTTCTTCATCACCCACTGCCAAAACGATAAGCTAGTCAATGGCTATATGTCCAAGCTCTGGAACTGTTCTGAGATCAAGAGGGTGTTACAGGAGTGAGTGGAGTCTTAGAAAAATCAGGGGAAATTCGAGCCAGGCTGAATTATCTGCAAGAACAAAGGACACGGGGAGAAAGACTGTTGAGGCAGGGTCTGACTCTGACTCTGGCTCTGGCTCTGGCTCTGGCTCTGACTCTGACTCTGACTCTGACTCTGGCTCTGACTCTGACTCTGACTCTGACTCTGACTCTGACTCTGACTCTGACTCTGACTCCAAGTTTGTCCAAGTTTGACAAGTCGGAGAATAATAAAATGGATGCTGAGGAAGTATTTGATGATTTTGCTTCTTACGATAACTTGGTGGGAGACTACGCTGACGAGAACGAGTTCGTCGCTAATCCCAATGTAAACTATAGCAAAATCATCGATGAAGAAGTGAGTGAAGGTGAAGAAAGAGAAGAAAGAAAAGAGAGAAAAGGTTGTGCTTAGCTAATGGGCTCGCGGGTACTTTCCTGGAGACTCAGATGATGAGGATATCGAACGATAAGGTACTTCCTCTTGATATCGTTGGAATCAAACGGCTTATGCTTCGCAATACCTCTATGCCTATAGTGGATCTAAAATATACAGTTAGATCCACTATAGGTGGTGCTTTGGCTATTGCAGTATTTAAGCCTACGACAGCCAATCCTAATAATGGCCATTCTCTTGTGCCACACCTCTACCATCATTGTACGAGGTATCAGGATGGAATGTGATGAAGTCGAGGTACCAGGAGGGAATGTGATGAAGTCGAGGTACCAGGAGGGAATGTGATAAAGTCGAGGTACCAGGATGGAATGTGGAGTGTCTTCTTTCCATTTGCACCTAGCAACAACCAGCTGACTACTTTTTCGTGACCCTCTTTCAACTACTGAAGTAGCCCCGATTCCTCCCTCTGGGTTAACGCCAGATCCGCAACGACAGTTGTGGCATCAGGAGAACTTGTGATTAACCGTGGGGTAATACCCAGTGGATGAGTCACACTATAAGATACTGTCCTCATAGTCATAGTCTCGTCAAGATATATCACTTTAGCAGGAAACTGATTTGAAGTTGGATGAGAATCGGAGGGTCCGCAATGCTGAATACTTCTCATGCTGGACTCTTGACGGTGTTCAAATCATTGTTATAGACTGAATATTTCTGTACTATTTTTTTGGGGGAGACAAGATCCACCATTCTACCAAATTCCACCATTCTACCAAATTCCACCATTCTACCAAAGTAGCCACCCATTTAAAAACCACCCAACCACCAATCACTAATCACTACTAATCACTACTAATCACTACTAATCACTACTAATCACTACTAATCACTACTAATCACTACTAATCACTACTAATCACTACTAATCACTACTAATCACTACTAATCACTACTAATCACTACTAATCACTACTAATCACTACTAATCACTACTAATCACTACTAATCACTACTAATCACTACTAATCACTACTAATCACTACTAATCACTACTAATCACTACTAATCACTACTAATCACTACTAATCACTACTAATCACTACTAATCACTACTAATCACTACTAATCACTACTAATCACTACTAATCACTACTAATCACTACTAATCACTACTAATCACTACTAATCACTACTAATCACTACTAATCACTACTAATCACTACTAATCACTACTAATCACTACTAATCACTACTAATCACTACTAATCACTACTAATCACTAATCAGTCTAGTTTGTTTTTGACTGCTGTGTCAAGTTTTGGCTAGACTGCAAATGTCTAGAGTATACTACGGTTGCAACCAAGGATGCTTAGCCTAGAACGAGAACTGACTTAGTTAAGTGTGATCAACTAAAACAAGCAGGCAAACAGGCAAACAAGAGGTACTAGAATTATTAGGAATACTAGGATTATAGTGGAACCTTAGATCCATATGACTAAATACTGGGGTAAATCCAGTGGATGAGTCACACCATAGGATACTGTTCTCATAGTCTCGTGAAGATATATAAATCCTTCAGGAGAAGTGTTTACTTCAGCAGGATGGGAAGAAGAGTTTTCAGTATCCATTGAAGTATTATAAATATGAGATCTTTTGGTGGGTCTGGCTCTTAGAGGCATCTTGGTATACCTCAAGCAGTTGATATTTTATTAAAGTCAGTAGAGTACCTGAAGTAATACCTCGAATCTAGCACATACCACCAGAATCTAGCACATGCCACCAGAATCTTAGGCTCTATGCAATGATGATTTGATACATTAAATACAATAACTTTTGAACCATTAAGTAATAATTGGGGACGAGGGATTGTTGACTTGGCCGGAGAACTGGTGTGGAGTGCATATACGGGTTCTGTATATGGGTCGTGCCAGACACAACTTCTTCCCAATTTCCCAGAATTCAAATTTAAGACCTATTATAAATAAAAAAAAAATTTCTCTTTCATTTCCTTTGATAGAGAGTCTATATCATAAAATACTGATTTTTAAGGCTAACTTTTATGTTTCTCACTTTATGCGACTCGCTCATTTTACCAACTCTAAGCGAATTAATACCCAGACACGAACCAATCTCAAAAAAAAAAGACTAGAAAAAAAAGAAAAAAGGAAATACAATCCACATTCAGATACATCCAATCTCTCCAACTTCCAACTTCCAACTCCACCTTTTTCCAATTTACCTATATGAAAGTGGACTATATCCAAGGTATCTTGGGCTCTTGTACTACCGTTCAAGCACAACTCCTGCACTTTTAATAAATGATCAGATTCTATGAACTAGGATGAATGGTGGAGTGATGTTTAGTGGGGTAGTGAGTTTTTTCTGGAAAAAAATCATGGGGTATTATATAATATGTGATGTTTTGACCAAAAAAATGATCGTCGAGACTGCATATAAGCAAACCATACCAAAATGATGTTGAACGTTAGCATATACCAATTGGTATACAGGAACCGTTATATAGTTGGACTGCAATAACTCTCTCAAATGAGCGACTTGGGTAATCAGTTCTGTCATGTGTCTTGTAACTCTATTGCTGTGTAAGTAGTGAGTTCGTGATCTCTGTTTCACCATCGATGCCGCTCAACACTGAGCAGGATCCTTGCTTTATCTAGTTATTCCTGGGGACTCCCAAATGATCTCTCTCCTTCGTCAAACTCCCTCATCTATATTGTCTTCTCCAGAACAATGCTCAGAGCTAGACGAGAGCTAGACAAGAGCCCATAAAGCCCTAGCTCTACCTTTGTCTCTTCTTCAACAATATCCAAAATTGTTTCATCTGGATGGCTTGGCATGAGCATGCGGTACCCGCACATGTACTGGTCTCAAGTTCATCAGTCACATGTGGCATGTTCCAACAAATGAGTCCTCTTCTCTCACACTCACACTCACACTTTCCTCTTTCCTCTTTCCCCTTTCCTCTTTCCCCTTTCCTCTTTCCCCTTTCCTCTTTCCCCTTTCCCCTTTCCTCTTAAATCTCCTACTGTTAAAAATGCTCAGAATAAAAAATAATTGAGAGTCTATAATCACAGTGTAGCCCAATTAGTGTCATTGGCAAACGCACCAAAGGACCGTCTCAGTAGAGCATTTGGTGGACTGCCTAAAGACCCTAAAGACCAAATAATTAAAACACTAAAAAGACTAACCATGAAGGAGTAATGATTTTCAGTTTAAGATCATGAAAAATAACCACTGTGTGTGTAGTATAATCTAGACTATAATCTAGACTCTAATCTAGACTCTAATCTAGACTCTAATCTAGACTCTGGTTTCGGCGAGTTTGTTTGCCAACATAGAGACATACTCAAAGCTAGAGGCCCATCCTTCTCCAGCCATTGCACAAAATTATTACACACTATTCTACGCACCAATTCTCCCCAATTACACACTGCTTAAATTTCTCACACACCACTCAATTACATTATTTTATCATTCACATTCACACCATTACACTATTCTATCATTCACACCATTACACTATTCTATCATTCACACCATTACTTCCAGATTCTTGTAAGCACGTAAATTACCTCATCGAAACTATATTGGTTGATGATTCCTCAGGAAGAGAAATCGACCGCCATTAGATAGTCTGTCGGAAGGTATTCGACGGGGCGTAGTAACTGCCAACCAGAAAGGAGCGTAGTAACTGTCAACCAGAAAGGAGCGCAGTAACTGTCAACCAGAAAGGGGCAGTAATAGCATTGGTTCCCGATTAATTAATAAGTGGGCACGTGAGCTCAACCCCTATATGGGTTATATTTCACCCATCTTGAATCTAACAATTACACCATTTTATCATTCACACTTACGATATCTTATCATTCACACCAATTACACCTTCTTTATTCACACCAATTGCACTATTTTATTATATACACTTACACTATGTTAGATGCACCATGTCGTACTCTATCTATTGAGGTATTTTGAGCCTACGCTGTCTAATCCTAGCAATGGCCATTCCATTGTACCACTCCTCTACCATCTTTGTACGAGGTACCAGGAGGAATGTGATGAACTCGAGGCACCGGGAGGAATGTGATGAACTCGAGGCACCGGGAGGAATGTGATGAACTCGAGGCACCAGGAGGAATATGGAGAGTTTTCCCCCTTTGCACCTAGCAGCAGCCCGTTGACTAGGCGACGCCGTTGTCAACTACTTAAGTGGCCCATTTCGCCCTCTCTTTTCTCTGGAGAACCATCGGCATTTGAACATAACAAACAGAGTACCTGACGTAACAACAAGAATTTAACACACTATCTTATTATTCACACCAATTACACTATTCTATTATTCACTTGCTGGCCATGTAGACAATATAAGAACTTGAAATTTATCTTACTATGTAAAGTATCCAGTCTACTACTCTATTTGGGGTCTGCTTGTGGTGTAGCAGATGGGTGCAACACAGACACCTGATCCTTTCCAATACAGAAAACAGAAAACAGAAAACAGAAAACAGAAGAACTCCTATGAGACCAAGTAATAATTAGTAGTATAATTTTCTGGCTTTTTTTCTTTTCCTTTTTTCTTTTTCTGGCTTTTTTTCTTTTCCTTTTTCTTTTTCTGGCTTTTTTTCTTTTTCTTTTTTTGTCGACTGTTTCTAGAGACCGATATAGGGCTGTTATAGGGCTATTATAGGTCAGTGCGCCTCGGTGCAGAACATACCTAGTCAATCCAACCACCCTCACAGCACCATCACAGCACCATCACAGCACCATCACAGTACAGCACCACACCATACCATTTCACCACAGCACCATATATATATTTTATAAGCTCTATGTACAGGACACCAAAGCTAAGTCACTAGATATCATCCAAAAATATCCAAAACTCATTTACAAATATTAGAGTGCTGTTATTTAGGTGGAGACATGATATGATCAGTTCGTGTCACGTGCCCGCATATCGCATTCACTTCCACTCGCAACTATCTGAGCCCATCTATCCCAGCTCTTACCCCACATCCTCGGACCATTTCCCCCCCGGATACCCCAGTGCATAACCCGTGAGAGTTCTGTGTGGCGCCATGAAGACGCCTGAGGAAAAAATCCACTTCAAAAATCACTTCTTCAAGCTTGGTCAGGGCAGACTAATCCTCAAAGAAGATGTTGACTACTGGCACATGTTCTGGCTGTGGCCTACGGCAGCCCTGCACGTTTTCGACCTACTAACTCCTTACGACATTCAAACCGTGAGAGACCATAACCTCCCGAACTTCTTGACTTTGGTGCATGTGCTTGGGAATGCACTAGTCAATGGCCAGAAAGGCTCTATCTTCCTGAACTGCGCCCAGATGCTCTCCAAGATCTTGCCGTTTTTGTTTGAGATGCCGGATTATGAGCGGATTGAACGAAGGGTATTTTTGGTCCATGACTTTGATCCTATGCTGTTCGCTAACAAAAACCAGTACACCAGAAATCATCCTGACTCTAGGTTCAAGCCGTGCCCTTCTTCTCCCGATGCTCTAGCTCCTGCACTTATCCGAGCTTTGGTGGATAATTTGCTCGGTACTGGTGAAGACGAAATATGGGAGGTGGGCCTTGGGAAACCCGGGCTGTATGCAGGCCCCGACATTCAAAGCGATATTTCCCGTGCTGATACCATCCGGCTTCTTCTTGTGCTTACATCGAGGCAATTTTACGAGACCCCCAGTCAGGTTAAACGGACTGGTAATATTTTTTTATCCCTTTTGGTCACCGCTTTGGGTAGGATAAAGACGAGTCTTCTTGTGTGCAGTCTCACAAACATTGTGTGCAGGGCAGGCCGTGTATCACGAGGAGATTCCGGGCTAGAAAATTTGCTGGGCTCCACGCTAGTGTTACGGCACTCGTACGTGTTAATGTGTGGACAGCTTTTGACCAGTGCTGTGCTATATGCAGTCCCACATCAACATCAGCAGCTTGTTTCCCAGCAAAGCAGCACCAACATGGTCAGCGACCACTTCAGCAGGCTCAGCACGGCACACGACCTTTCATTTATTGCCAGTCATCTTTTGGCAATTCTACGCAGTCCTTTTATTGCCGAAAATGGTAATTCCAGCACAGATTCTTCCGAAATGCATCATAACCCAAGCCCTCTAACTCTTTCAGCCATGCTCATTCTTCGGGAACTCTACGAAAACAATAGCGCCTTCCAGGAACTGGTGGCGGCACGACTAGCAGTGAAATTGGTTCCGTGCGTATTATACCACATCTATGCATACTACGACCGGCCCGAGTATGCGCATTCGGTCAAACTAGCGAGCTGTTTCTTGGTGGATCTTTCTGGAAAAGAATATCTAAACAGGCAGTTTCTCCTCCCCATGCAGGAGCAGTTCATGGAGCAGTTTCCTCCCGAATTTCGGGTGGGAGGCCCTGTTTCCACTCGAGACTTTGCAGTGATGCATATATGCAGGATTCTCTTAACATTGGCACCACCGCCACAAACAGTGTCCAAGTACACAACACTCCCAATCAGGCAATTCCTTCTCCCCAGGCTCACCGAGTTCTTATACAACGTTATTCCATGCACCACCACCCAGATCCCCGGCACAGACCATGCAGGACACAAGCTAGCCAACATTAATCCGGGGGCAGGAATCTCATATCGCGCGTGCACATTAGTCAATTCAGTGGTATCAGCCTTTTCCACCAAACAATTTCTTGTGGCCAACCCTAGCCATCCGCAACTCTTGGCACTTCTCCTCCGTGCTCTATGCAGTACCGTGACCAAACACCCCGCTCTGGCTCGAATGTTGCTAGTGACCTTCTTGGAAAATGAAGCCATGTATGATCATATTTGGACCACTGTGCAGGACCTCTCGCAGTGCTACTTTTCGCAATCGACTTTATGTGAAGTGGATACCATAGAGGGAGAACCCAAGGAAATGGAGGAGGAGAATTTGGAGGGAGAAGAAGAGAAAATCGAGACTCCTTTCAAGGACAGTTTACAAAATTCCTTAAATTCTTTGAATTCTTTGGATTCCATGGACAGTATACAGGAAGAGAGTGCAGAGGATGGAGAGGATGGAGAGGATGGGGCCTTGACACCCGTGCCTCCGGCAGGGATGTCTGAGCAAAGGAAGCAGAAGTGGCCACAGGAAACTCCGATTAGCGAGACTTGGGGAGGTACGGGCCTGCTCCATATTATAGTGGTGATTTTTATTCCTTTTTTGAAGCAGCTGCTTGGCGATCTCTGGTGTAAACGTGGAGAGAAGACAGCGGAGGAGTTGTATGCAGTCTCACAAGCTATAGGGCGGTGTGATCTTCAAAGCAAAGTTGCCAAGGATAAGAAGCTTCTCCACTACGATCTGTGGCCCGAAACACCCGTACACACTCTTTCACTTTCGTGGAATAGCGAGTCGTTGGGATGGTTGGCAGGTGTGGTAGGATGGGACGTATATGCAGGTGCAGACACCATTCGGAGCTACGTTTCCGGAGACAAGACGATCATGGGCAACATATCATCGTCTCTTGCGATGTTCACCAAATTTGCATCCGGATGGTCGAGTTTTGGTGTCAGCACCAGCAATTCTACTAGTGGTGGGCCTGAAGCGGCCAGTGTGCAGGAAGACACCATAGCCTTTACCAGCAATCTCTGGGCAGCAAGCAATATCCGGCTCTTCCAGGCCAAGGTGCAGGACAAGAGTCTTTTTGGACTTCGGCTCAGCAGTGTGGGATCTCCTGGCTCAGTGAACGACATCACATCTTCAATTGCTCGGAAGTTCAGATTAGGAAGTCGGTCCAGTGCATCCAGTGCCGTTTCCACACCCACCGGATTCGAGGAAATGCCCGAGTTTCCCAAATTGACGAAGCGTGATTCCGTCTCCTCGCTCCATTCTTTGAACACTCTTAATAGGGCCAGATCATATACTCCCAGGAGTTCCTTCAGCAATTCGTGAGACAGAAGAAATTGAGACAGAAGACATCGAGACAAATAGAAGACATTGAGACACTATGAGAAATTGGGACAGAAGAAATTGAGACAGAAGAAATTGAGACAGAAGAAATTGGGACAGAAGAAATTGAGACACTATGAGAAATTGGGACAGAAGAAATTGAGACAGAAGAAATTGAGACAGAAGACATCGAGACAAACAGAAGACATTGAGACACTATGAGAAATTGGGACACTATAAGAGATTGAGACAATAATAATAGGTGAATCTCATGAAGTTCGTGATTTTTTATCTTTGCCTTTTTAAATGGCACTTGGTGGATCTCTGGTGATACCATTCAGTGTATAGGACTCGAGGGGGCGAACGTGTTGGATCCACCACAGTCAGTGTCGTATCTATGAAGGATTTTTGAGCCTACTATTATTCTGTCTGGTCCTAACAACGGCCATTGAAGACCGTCACAAACCCTTTTCCAGGTGAAGAGTGCATGTCCCATAACAATGCAATTGCGAAAAGTCTTATCAAGACTCGGTCTAAATTTGAGTGTCCATCCCCCACTCTTCATTCGCTGCCTCCATATATCACATCCTGAAGTTTTTACAAGAATCATTCAAGCCAATGATTATGTTATGAAATTTTGCTACTCCTAGTTAGCTAGTGATTGTCATATTGTCTAGTGATTGTCATATTGTCATATTGTCATTTTGTCTAGTGATTGTCATATAGTCATATTGTCGAGTCATATTGTCGAGTCATATTGTCGAGTCATATTGTCGAGTCATATTGTCGAGTCATATCGTCTAGCAATATCGTCTTATTGCCTAGTACTATTTATTATGAGACCTGCCGATACCTATATTTTCCAGTGGTTATTGTTTACATCTTTACTTCATCCAAGTCGTCTACACCTTATTGGTCTTATAAGGGTATCTGATAGATCCATTACAGGCAGAGGGCTACCATTAGAGATATTATGAAGCCTACGTCCGATCCTAACAATGGCCAGGCCATCATAGTAATCCGTACTATGATGACAATTATTACCATTGTTCTGGTAGTGTTTTTCGATGTCTCGTTTCTCTTCAAAGTTATACAAGCCGCTCTGGTTCCTCAAAAAAAAATAGTATCAACTAGGCATGAATGTATCAAAGAACGTAACAGCATCTATTTTTTTTTTCATCTCAAATAGCGATGAAATTTAGTTTACTACGGACTGAGTTAGAGTATATACAGGCCAATCTTGAGTTTGTATTAGAATTATTATGCGACCTTGGTATTTAGGCTGTATTTGATAGGAAAAATCCAACGAGCGCTAGAATTACGTTCTTAGTGCTAGTGGATCCTAATAACGAGGCTCTGCCGTAGCTTGGCCTCAAACCATAACCACTTCATGGGTATGGGGCCACTTCATGGATATGGGGCGTCAGATGCATAAGAAGTTATGCATGCGCCATCTAGAACCCCTATAGGGATTCGAAAGAGCCAATGGGATTCATCTAGGTAAATCACATTCGGAAGGCTCGCTGTTTCAGGAGAGTATCCTAACAGGTTGCCCGAAACAGCAAGGAAGTATTAAGAACTTATAGGTTCGGCTGATTAATGATCCTTAGGGATTCGTCTAAGTCATATTACCGTATTCGAATATAAATCTGACATATAACTTTGTTTTAACATCCCACCGACCTGCTTGAAGTTCTAACAGTATTCGCAAGGGTTAATTCACAAGGGTTAATTCACAAGGGTTATAATTCGCAAGGGTTATAAGCTTCTAATGGGCTTCTAAGTTAAAGGGATCTCCAGGAACGATGACCTAACGGTGTTCTGGAATCTTCTGAAGGGCTACTGATAGTAGGAACTCGCCCCGTCAGGTAATGTTATAGTAGTAGTTAGTTTCAATTAATAGGAGGTTCTTGGCTTTATTCAATAAGCTTAATCTTAAGTCAGTGGAGTTCTGCCCTTTCACAACTGGGCTCTTGCCCCCTTTTATATCTGGCGCTATCAAGGATAGCTGCATAAAAGCGGGGTTATCTGTAGAGACTTCATAAAAAGGGGATTGTTCTTCAGGAGACAATGCGCAGCTGCCTCCTATCCTGTACTCAGTCGAGTAGGTTCCATGTCTAACATACAGTGAAACTGCGAATGGCTCATTAGTGTTATCGTTTATTTAATAGTACCTTGCTAATTAGTATACGCGTGGTAATTTTTAGAGCTAATGCATGCTTGATACCCGAATCACGAAGGGTAGTATATATAGATAAAAATCAACATTTTTGATGATTTATAATAACTTAACGAATCGCATGGATTTAAGCTGGCGTTGGTTCATTCAAATTTCTGCCCCATCAACTTTCGATGGTACGATAGAGGCCTACCATGATTTCAACGGGTAGGGGGTAACGGGTAGGGGGTAACGGGAAAGTCGGTGGATTTCGAGTTGTTAACGATTAATGACTTGAAGAACTTGAATAGGTACAGTGTCTTTCAAAATGATTCAAACCAGTGCGACAACATGATTCAAACTAGCGCGACAAAATGGTTCGAACCAAGAAGACAAAATGGTTCAAACCAACTTTTATTAGAACTCAATATTCTGAAACCTTAAATCTGGACGATTGCCTCATATGTACTACATTTGGGACAGAAGTCTTGCAGTACCACTCAAGGGTGGAAAACACATGGAACTGAATTGATCTGGGTTTCCTTGTTATCCTATATACAACAAGTTGTAAGGGAAGTACGAAAGTTTTGGATTATTGGTTTGTTTAATTTTGCTAGTGTGGTTTGAACCATTTTGGCGCTCTGGTTTAAATAGTTTTGAAAAACACTGTACTACGACCAGTTGTGTGCGGAGGGTGCTACTTGTTGCATAAGCTCTCTGATATGTTGGAATGACATTGTCCTCCAATAATTCTCTTAAGTATAATGGTTCAGGGTTCATCTTAGATCACTTATATTCTTCTCTAAACTAGATATCAGTGAAGTGTTCTAACAATTGATACCGCTCAGAATAGAGCGGGTTCCTCTCTATATATAGTTAGTCCCGGGGACTCCTGAACGATCTCTCTCCTTCATCAATCTCTCTCATCTACATTGTCTTTTCCAAGACAATGCCCAGAGATAGACGAGAGCTAGACAAGAGATAGACGAGAGCTAGACAAGAGATAGACGAGAGCTAGACAAGAGATAGATGAGAGCTAGACAAGAGTTAGACAAGAGTTAGACAAGAGTTAGACAAGAGTTAGACAAGAGTTAGACAAGAGCTAGACGAGAGCTAGACAAGAGCTAGACGAGAGTCCATAGAGGCTCGGCTCGGGCGTTGTCTGCCTTCAACAATACCCATTATTGTTTCATCTGGATACACATGAACATGCAGTACGCGCACATGTGTTGATCTCTCAAGTTCATCAGGCAAAAGCGTGTTCCAACAGCCCGCACTCTCAGCTTGACACATGTCACATGTCCCACAAGTTCAACGCTACTGACCAACACCGAGTCCAAAACAAGCAACGACTACATGTAAAACAATTTAAAAACAATTTAAAAACAAGTTAAAAATTATTTAGAAACAATTTAGAAACAATTTAAAAATAAGTTAAAAATAAGTTAAAAATTATTTAAAAATAAGTTAAAAATTATTTAAAAATAAGTTAAAAATTATTTAAAAATAAGTTAAAAATTATTTAAAAACAATTTAGAAATAATTTAAAAATAATTTAAAAATAATTTAGAAACAATTTAGAAACAATTTAAAAATAATTCAAGAACAATTTAAAAACAATTTGAGCAGTTCTCAAGAAAATTAAATACTAAACTGAATTTATATAAGACATTGAATGTGGTGGTAATTGGTCGAGTGGATTATGGGGAAGGTTCCAGTGTAGTGAGTGAGTGAGTGTAGTGAGTGAGTGTAGAAATGAGTGAGTGTAGAAATGAGTGAGTGTAGAAATGAGTGAGTGTAGTAGTGTACAGTGTTTCATAACTATTCAAACAAGCGACAAAATGTAACCAGTGCAACAAAATGTTTCGTACCCCTTCGCAGTCTTTCAAACCAAATGGACAAGTTGTTGTATACAGGATAACAAGGAAACCAGTTCAGTTCCGTCCGTTTTTCACCCTTGATTGGTACTGCAAGACTCCCAAATGTAGTATATAAGAGGCAATCGTCCAGATTTAAGATTTCAGAATATTGAATTCTAATAAAAGTTGGTTTGAAACATTTTGTTGCGCTGGTTTGAATAGTTTTGAAAAACACTGGAGTGAGAATAGAATTAGGGTAGAAGAGTGAGTGAGTGTAGAAGAGTGAGTGATGAGCGTGGAAGAGTGAGTGAGTGAGTGAGTGAGTGAGTGAGTGAGTGAGTGTTAAAATGTAAGATGTGCTAACTTGTGTATGCTGGTAAGGTGGTACATGCAGTAGACGACGCATGAGTGGAGACTAGCATTGCAACCGGGTCTTGTCGTCAGGAGTAGTCAGGTTTGACGTATGACAATATATTAACAAGTTCGGTACAGGAGGAAGGAGTCCAAGGTGAAAGGTATATTTAGAGGGGATCTCGTTTTTGGTTGAGTGGTATCACCAGGAACCAGAATATCACGGATCTTCTAGTATAGATCTGTAACACATCTAACAATCCCAAAGAACAACAATGACTACTACCGTCCCAAAGCTCTTGGAATTATTAAAGAACAATGACATGACCGTCCTCAATCATGACAGCGTTTACTGACTCAACAGTGAGTGAGTGAGTGTATCTCCACGGTTTGTATTCCGAACTCCTTAAATAGGTTCACTGTCCACATAATCTTTCACTGTCGCACTGTCGCACTTCGTGCCATGTACTGCTTCGAAAGTACTTGAGCAACCTCTGTTAAATGATGCCATCTTGACAGTCCTTCTATTGATACAATAAAACACCTGAGCACCTACTCGTTGAACTCGAACTCACCGGCAACACTGCATCCCTGTTGACTAATGGTCAAGGGATATGTACTAAAATATAAGTTGAAAGAGTTAGTACCTGTTGTTAATGAGAGTACTTGTTAATGAGAGTACTTGTTAATGAGAGTACTTGTTAATGAGAGTACTTGTTAATGAGAGTACTTATTGATGAGAGTACTTGTTAATGAGAGTACTTATTGATGAGTCAGTGTTATGGGTGAGAGTGCTTATTGATGAGTTAGTAGTTATTGTGGATGACATAGTGCTTACTGTGGGTGAGTAAGCACTAGACTTGAATTCCCTTTGGGGGGTGGGGGCTTGGACGGGTTTGACTTCAGTGCTCTTTTCACAGTACTTGCCTTAATTTATATCATGGTGCTAGCCATAGTATACCAATGTACATAGAGTGGATGGTTCTTGCAGTTGGGTGCTACACACTGCCAAGGTAGACTCATGTTTTAGTTAATGATTACTTAGAGAAAGCTTATACACCAACTCATGATCCTAGCTATATCGATCTACTAATTGATCTGGCTCTATCGATCTATACTAACTGATCTGGCTCTATACCCGAAGCTCCAGACCGACTATCAATCTCCTATCTCCTATCTCCTATCCTATTTCTTTTCTCCTTAGTATTAACTCAGTCTCCTCAGTACTAACTCAGTCTCCTCAGTACTAACTCAGTCTCCTCAGTACTAACTCAGTCTCCTCAGTACTAACTCAGTCTCCTCAGTACTAACCCAAACTCCCTAACAAATTTCCTGAATGTCTTTACCTTCTCCTCCTTCCCTTGGTGACCATTTCAAAGCCGTCTTCATCGATGATTGGTTCTTTGGGCTCTTGCTTCTGGTCAATGTCCATGGAATCGTCTTGTACGAGCATGGGCTCGTCTTCCGACTCATCTCCTGAATCTTGGTCCGATTCTGGATTATTGGGGTCTTCCTGTATAACCACACTTTTTGCGGCTTGGCCTGATGCCTGCTTCTGCTGGAACCGAGAGTACATTTCATCCACTCGGCTATAGTTTTGTGCTTGGCACTCCCGGTAGATCTTGATGATGAGATCTCCAATCACGAGCGCAGAGTCGTTATCGATTTCCGTGTCAAACTCGTCCACCATGGCATACAATAAAGTCTCTTCAATCAACACAATGTCCACTGCTTTTTCCTGGAAAAGATCAATGACGATCCCGGAAATCCAGTCTCTTTTGTCTGCAGATTTCGGGCCTCCCCAGGAATTGTCCACGGCAGTGGTAAGCTCTTCCCACTTGTAGATGGCCATACACACACCGAGCTCGAACTTGGCCTGCTGCTTTGGGTCTTGGAACTGAAGGCTTTGGCCTTCCTCAGCCTGCACGTAGTCCGTGGGGTCAATCGACGTCATGTGTACCGAAGATCTAGATCCGTAAATGAGTCCAGAGCCAGAGATGCGTGAGATGGAGATGAGCCCTCACATACAAAAGACCCGTACACCAAAAACCTCATAAATCACATGACCACATATCATGTGTCCAACAAACATTTAGATCAAACATTAGATCGAATGCCCCACCTCTTTGTCCTTTCTCAAAACTTTCTCAACTTCGTCCTCTGAAATGTGCAAAGCTATCGTCCGGTGGCGCTCACTCCTCACATTTTGTTGCGTTAAGATGCCCTGGTCCACCAACTCATTCACAATATAGTTGATGTGGTGCATACGCACGTGATGTCCTCCATCTCTTCCTCCGTAGAGTAACGAAACAACACTAGTGTCGTCGCCAAGACCTCCCAAAAGCGGCTGTATTTTCGTATCGAGCAGAAGCGTATTCTTCATCTCGTCCATCACATCTCCTAACGTATTCTCCCAACGCTCAGACCTCCGCATTCTCAAGAGTATACTCACCAATAGTAATTTGGATGCAAACGACAAGGTGCTAAGAAACCGAGAAGTTGGAGAGTTGACCGTTTGTGCGATGGCCATTCCAATGTGATCTATTCTCACACTATATTTCTGCTGGTCTTCCGGGATCTCTGCTGTGTTTTCCGTGTCCAAAAACTCACGTTCAGCTATCTCCACTGCCCGTTTGCAAATGGTCAAAGCTCTACGAGCATCTCCACTCACAATGGCCACTCTTTTAGAAGCAAAACGCATGGCATCGGGCGTGACCTCCACAATCCGCTTATTCGTCTCGCTGAGCATTTTCAACCGGTGTTGAATGATCGTCCCCAACTCCTCCTCCGTGTACCCTCGGAAGGCCATTCTGCGGAGCCCCAACCGGGACGCTATCTTATTGGAAAACACTCTTTCGGGCAAATCCATGGTATTGGCCACGGCCAACACAATCAACTTGGACTGCAGGTAAGTGGGCCAGTTGAAGAAGTTATAGATGACCTTCTGATTATTGGTCACCAACTGGTCCAACTCGTCCATCAAGATAATGAGTGGTTTCTTGATATCTTCCCCCCGCGAGAAGTACTCCTCCAATAGAAGTGCTGCATTAGACGGAGTCACTTTTATACCGGTCAAATGGTCCCATAATTTCTCATATGCCGAATCGGGACTCAATAGTTTGAGTGAGTTGATCTCCAAGAAGTCAAACTCGTCCACGTACCCAGTCTGCACATTATCCCGGAGTGCAGCCACGACTTCCCGAATGGTGGCCGTTTTTCCCACTCCAGGAGTTCCACTAATATAGAAGGTGGTGCCTATTTTCTGCATTATGGCACTTTCCAAGTTCATATAAAGCTCGTCGAATTGCTCTTCTCGACACGGCAAATGCGCTAGCCGGGAAGACGTATGGAGTCTTTCTTTTAACTCGCGGAAAGCATCAGAGGCCGGGTTTTCAGGCTGGTCAGAAACATCGGACATTTCACGTGAGAACAGGGGCAATCTCAGTAGCGTGATTCCACTTTTGATCTTGAACCCTTTATTCACTGGCGACAACACATTGACCACCTGCTGGAACACATCGGTGCGTTTGGCCGAGTCCCTATTCTTTCTGGGAGAGATTTGTCTCAGTTTCGACTCTGGTGTTTGGGGATTTCTTTTCTTTTTCCTCGGCATGACCACCGTTTCGGGGTCCAACTCCGAGTCGTCCAGATCATCATCATCATCATCATTGTCCAGATCCTCAAATTCGGCCTCCGACCCCGAGGAGATTTCCACATACAGCACCTTTTTTCTCGGAGAAGTCCGTTTCTCCAGAAGGTCCAGAGCAGCGCGTTTTCGTGGTGACACTATCACCAGAGTCTTCTCTCTGATACTGAAGATCGCACGAGCAGAGTCTTTCTTCAAGAGGTCCACCCACTCCACATAATCAAAAGGCTCCGACACGTGATTCATATCAATATCAGTAGCACGACAACAAAAGAGGGGAATTTTTTGGGTGGTTTGGACATTTTTTTGACCTTTCAGGCCATTCTTTTTGCCTTTTTTACCTTTCAGATCTTTTTTACCTTTCAGATCTTTTTGATCTTTTTGATCTTTTTCACCATTTTCACCATTTTCACTATTTTGACCATTTTGATATTGGCTTTGAGACTGGATCTCCTCCTTCCTGGTGATTTTGCTGATATCAACACGGATATTCTTGGAAACAAGCACCATTTCCGATACTGGAATCTCCTCTTTCTTCCCATCTCCATCTTCTTTTTCATCTTCAACCATCTTAACACTGACTAAAGGGAGAACCCACATCTCGGGTATGCCCAGAAGGTCCATCTCCAAACTGGTAATGACCGCAAAAAAGCCAGGCCTACTAGACTCTTTTCCAATGGATTCAGTAGATCGCTTGGAATTGGAAGCCTTGTCTTTCTTGGAGGTTGATTTTTTGGAGGTTGAATTGTTGGTATTTGAGTCGTTTGATTTTTTGGAGGTTGAATTGTTGGTATTTGAGTCGTTTGAACTGTTGTTATTAGAATCACTGGAGTCATTTCTGAAGGATCCTTCTTTTTTAATGGATCGATTGTTTGATAAAAACTGTAGGTTTCCAGTAAGATCAGTTTCAACAAATATGCCATCGCCAACCGATAGATTAGTATGGTCAGATTCTCTGGAGAGCGAGAGCTGCGATAGTGCATTGTGGGTCGCTCTTCTGGTACGACGAGGCGGAGACGTCGTGGTTTCAGGAACTATCTGCACGGCACGCCAGGAACCCAAATCCTTGTACCGAGCCATGGATTGAGTTTATGTGAAGAGAGGTGATTTGGAGTGTGGTGGAGGAAGGTGATGTGGAGATTGATTTGGCTTAGTCGCACCGTGCTGTGTACTGCAGAATATAGTACCCACCAGGTGAGAAGTGTCTCTCACTTTCTCTCTCTCTCTCTCTCTCACTTTCTGTCTATGTCAAATTTTCTACTACCTGAACTCTTCAAAGGGTCTGTTCGAAGGGTCTGTTCGAAGGGTCTGTTCGAAGGGTCTGTTCGAAGGGTCTGTTCGAAGGGCCTGTTCGAAGGGTCTTTACATACTAGACACTGTACTCTTACCGCACTATATTGATAGACTACTGCTTCACTATGCTACACTATAATGTGAACTCTATATTACACCACCATGATGACTACACTACACATACTCACTAAACTACATTAATACTTATACACTACACTTTGCTATGTCATACTTTACATGCTCCACGCTTATCCACTATCACACTACTACACTGCACTACACTGTACAACTGATAGAGCATCCATAGACTAGAGCAACTATAGAGTATTCCTAGAAGCCACTAGCTAAATATAGTACAGAGGTTTAGCAGGTTCAATCTGCCGGATGCACTTACTAGTCAGCAGTAGTCAGTGGTTGGTAGTCAGTAGTGGTTGGTAGTCAGTAGTGGTTGGTAGTCAGTAGTGGTTGGTAGTCAGTGGTTGGTAGTCAGTGGTGGTTGGTAGTCAGTGGTGGTTGGTAGTCAGTAGTGGTTGGTAGTCAGTAGTGGTTGGTAGTGGTTGGTAGTGGTTGGTAGTCAGTAGTGGTTGGTAGTCAGTAGTGGTTGGTAGTCAGTAGTGGTTGGTAGTCAGTAGTGGTTGGTAGTCAGTAGTGGTTGGTAGTGGTTGGTAGTGGTTGGTAGTGGTTGGTAGTGGTTGGTAGTGGTTGGTAGTCAGTAGCAGTGAGGGAGAGAAGTGTGGAACATAAGTCAGTGGGTGCGGGTGGCACGTTACGCACCATGAAGATCAGTCAAGGTATGAATCAAAGTGTGAGGGTCGCAGTCGCAATCGCAGTGAAGTCGCGTGAAGGGTGAAAGTGTGAGGGTAGATCACAGTGAGAATCGAGTGAGTCGAGCGAAGGTGAGAGTCGAGCGAAGGTGAGAGAGGTAAGGGTGGCTGCGAATGATAGACTGAAGAAGAGACTGAAGAAGAGACTGAAGAAGAGACTGAAGAAGAGACTGAAGAGCGTAGAGTGAAGGAGTGAAGGAGAGATACCAAAGAAAAGAGAGTGAGGAAGATTGGAGAGATGGAGAGTGAAGAAAAGGAAAGTAAAGAGTGTAAAGTAAAGAGTAAAGTAAAGTGTAAAGTAAAGTGTAAAGTAAAGTGTAAAGTGGAGTGTAAAGTGGAGTGTAAAGGGAAGAGTGTAAAGTAAAGTGTAAAGTGGAGTGTAAAGGGAAGGTCAGTGAACAGGGCTACTCAACGAAGACTGGTCTAATAGTGTATTGCTGGGAATTACAGGGAATGTATTGCCCCCACACCAGTCTTGGGAACACCAGTCTTGGGAACACCAGTCTTGGGAACACCAGTCTTGGGAACACCAGTCTTGGGAACACCAGTCTTGGAACACCAATACCAAACTTGGATATAATGATGCTTTACTAGGTTGCAAATCTATAGATGCTAGGTTGCAAATCTATAGGTATTCTGTACTGGTCGTCAAAGCATTTTCATCCAAATAAGACTATGAATACTGCTGGCACTGCTGGTGCAAATTGCTTACCAAGAGAAGATAAGCCAAGAGAAGTACTTGTATCCTGCTGAAGTAGGAACATGCACCTGCCCAAAAAGTACACCAAGAGAAAGATTTGGCGGAAGATTTGGCAGAAGACTTAGCAGAAGATTTAGCAGAAGATTTAGCAGAAGATTTAGCAGAAGATTTAGCAAAAGATTCAGAGGGTGATGAAATGGATAATGTTGAACTCACATCCATTCGAGATTAGTCAGTACTAGTAGTCAGTCAGTACTAATAGTCAGTCAGTACTAATAGTCAGTCAGTACTAATAGTCAGTCAGTACTAATAGTCAGTCAGTACTAATAGTCAGTCAGTAATATTGAGTGGTCAGTGTTATGTTCTTGATACATTTATACCTAACTAAAATGTTCGTTGATGTTCCTCAAAGAGAGGAAACGAAGTGGCTTAAATAACTTTGAGAGAAATGTGGCATCGAAAAACTCTCCACTAGAGCAATGGTAAGGATTGTTTCAGACTATTCGAAAAGACCATATAGTACTTCGTGCAACGATGGCCGATGGCTGTGACACGGCGTTTGCAATGGCCATTGTAACAATCGGACTGAGAGGCTTCATAATACCAATGGTGGATCTAACAGTCTGTATGAGTAGTGAGTAGTGAGTAGTGAGTAGTGAGTAGTGAGTAGTGAGTAGTGAGTAGTGAGTAGTGAGTAGTGAGTAGTGAGTAGTGAGTAGTAATAGTGAGTAGTAGTAATACTAATACTAATACTAATACTATGTAAGATCCATCATAGGTAATGCTCTACTTAAATGACCCATCTTGCCCTCTCCTCCTTCTAGAGAACCATAGGCGAATGACCATAATAAACAGAGTACCTGACGTAACAACAAGAATCTAACATACTGATACTAATACTAATACTGATACTAATACTAATACTAATACTAATACTAATACTTATACTTATACTTATACTACTAATAATAGTGATTTCAGCATATACAATAGTGAAGAGTAAAGGTGCTGGATATTTAGTGGGTCCGTGTTATCACTAGTCTCATGCTAGACTATTATCGGGGACTACTATGTTGACTATAGTCAGTGGATGTCAGTGGATGTCAGTGGATTTCTGTGGATGTCAGTGGACCAGTGGACTATCATCTAGACTATGAACTGCAATCTACACATATAGACTTTCTGGCCATCTCTTATCCAATGGACCTGATGGGTTGAGTCTGCGTCTGATATGTACATAACTTTCATTGCTGCCAATACCTGGCACCTCCAACTTGACAGTAAAGTAACGTATCTCTTGGTCTTCTGGACTTATAGAACACCGGACTCAATACTTAAGATATCTATACTTGAACGCATAACTACAGTTATACTTGGCATTGTATAAATGTGGTTCCTGGATACTGTTGTAATGTATGATCTATAGAGATGCAATAACGGTTGACAGGGTTGGTTTTCCCAGACTCACCAGCATCGCAAACAAAAATTACACTTGTGCTTCAGACTAGACTCAGTAGACTTGGACCAGACCCCGACTTGGACCAGACCCCGACTTGGACCAGACCCCGACTTGGATCAGACCCCGACTTGGATCAGACCCCGACTTGGATCTGACATTGAGTATCATAGACTAGACTTGAATGATACTTAGTCATAGACTCAGACGTGTGCTCGTCCAAAGCAAATTTCATAGAGATGCTTGAGTTATGGCCAGACTAGACAGTGCCACACAGGCATGGACTTAAACCAGAGGCAGACTTAGACTCGGGGTCAGACTTAAATCAGAGTCAGACTTAGACTCGGGGTCAGACTTAAACCAGAGGCAGACTTAGACTCGGGGTCAGACTTGAGTAGAGTAGACTCAGTAGTAGACTCAAGTTTAAGTTCATAGACTCAGCTAGACTTGGACAGAGTCATATTGGAGTGCACTCAGTCATGCTCAAACTATACTAAGTAGTATATACTCATTTGATTTAGTATGGACTCACTAGACTCTGACTAGACTCTGACTAGACTCACATTAGAGTCATACACTAAAACTAGATTAAGACTAGACTCAGAGTCATAGGATTGAGTATCATAGAGTCCAACCTAAGATCATATTGAGCTCATACTCAAAGTCATGAAGAGCCATAGACTAGACTAGACTAGACTAGACTTGGAATAGACTTGGAATAGACTTGGAATAGACTTGGAATAGACTCAGGCCCAGAGTCATACAGACTCGTGCTCAAAGTGATAACAGAGTCAGATCCATACCCACAACCATTATAAGAGTACTTAGGACCATACTCAGGCCTAAATATCACAGCGTGATACTCAAAATCATACACTCATCTTTAGAGTCATGTAGTCAGACTTGAGTATCCAGACTAGAATTGTCTATCATTGACTCTGCATGAGCTTGGTATTCTAGGATGGAGATTCCAAGTCAAATAATCATCCAGTTGCAATCAAACCACTTTGATCATGAATAAACTCCAGCGTCTCTTCATAACTGATTGTACATTTAACAATTGGTCTTCCTTGACCAATCAACATTATTCCTTATGTCACTTCTTATCACACCATCCTATCCTTATAGATCCTTAAAATCCTTATGAACACCGATGATTCTTAGATCCTTGTAGATCCTTATAGACTTATGAAACTTTTTTTGATCCTATGGGTCCTTCGTCCAACACTATAAGTTGTACCGGTTCTGGACCAGTATTAGCTGTTCTAGTCGAAAGTCTTTAATGTCTCAATATATGCCAGAGTACCAGAGGCCCCTGATACCTCTATCATAATTTTTTTTTATCCCAGAGCACCTTCCAGAGTCTCTCGGGATATCATTTCTAAGATATGTCTGAACACCTTTCCAAGATATCTCTTTGGAGACATCTCTAGATATATTTCAAGACATCTCTGAATATCTCTGAATATCATTCTTGAGATATTCCATCATAAATATGTTTATAGTCTCAGAACCTTTCCGTACCAGCACCCCGTTTGCTATTACTTCAGGTACTGCTACCTTTTTCGGTTCAATACCTTTTGGTACCTCTACCAATACCTTGGCTGAGTACCTGGTCCAATAATTGGACGGCATAACTCAATGTCGTCTCACTTGTAGACCAAAATGGGTTCACCCACATTGACTATCTCATCAATATTCAATTTCAAGTCAAAAGCCTTGGACAAGATAATCTTGAAGATCTTCTGTACGTTGATGGAGTGGCTGGTGGAGCAGAAGATCACCGGCAGCCGCATGGCCTTGCCGAACTTCTTGGCCTGCACGGTAATCTCGTGCTGGTCCTGGGGCAGCAAGTCAATGAACTCGTCGTACTTGGTACCCACGAGAAATGGAATGGCCGTCTTGTTAAAGCCACGCACCTGCCTATACCATTCTTTGATGGAGTTGAGCGTGGATTTGCGCGTGAGGTCAAACATGAAGAGAATGGCCACTGCATCGTTGGACACTAGAGGTAACATGTTAATGAACTCTTTTTGGCCGCCTAGATCCCAGATCAGGAAGGTGATGTTGGTGCTGCGGATCTGAATTTTTTTGTCCATGAAGTTGACGCCTAGCGTCTGGATATAGTCCTCGTCAAACGAGCCCTCCACATACTTGACCATGAGAGACGTTTTGCCGATCTGGGAGTCTCCTATAAGGCCCACCTTGAGAGCGACTCTGCAGTTAGTAAATGAGGAGAAAAGAGATATGGATGCTAGAGAATTAGCAGAAGGATACTAGGATAGAGGGACATACTGGTTGCTTTGTTCCTGTTCCATAAAGCGTTGTTATTGTTGATCTGTGGCCTTGAGGTAAGCGCGCCACACCAGTACACCACCAGACGACCAACAGTACCGGACAGTACCAGACAGAACCGGTATAGTATCCAGGTGGCATTTTTTTTTGAATCAAGAGATGAAGTGGGATACTTTCTAGTTCAATGATTCCAAGGAGTAAAACGGTACAACTTGGGTTCTGTAGCGAAATAATGGAGCTGGAAGGGTAGCGGTAATATATGCAGGACACCATTGATTATTTCCCCACACCAACAAAACTAATAAGAAAGTAAAGGAGTATTTCAAGAAGGTAATTTGATTGAGGACCATATTTCCCTCCAAATAGTCCGTAATACCTCACAAAGCCACTCAGAGACAACTGATCACCCAGAATCTAATAGGTTTTTCAGAAATTTTGTGGGTTTATAGGGGCAACTAGTAACAAACAACATCACCAGAATTATTAGACGCATGAAAATTAAGTGCCTTTGATGAGACACCAAATGATACTTTTTTAACCTGTTGAATTTCTTAAAATTCACAACTAAATCACTCTCGTTAATCACATACCATATATCTGGAATAGAAGACCACATTGGCCCCTTTGAAATTAAAACATACTCGTCGTTTAGTTTTAATCTCAAATTTCAATCTCCTTATCAAACCAGAAATTTCTCCAATGGCATACCAAGATGCCCCATAATTATGACCAAACTTAGTGGAAGAATAAACTGTCAAAAGTCACAGTCTACTACCCACTGTGAATATCAGTTTAGGACTATCAAACTCCTAATTATATATCAATCCAGAGCTCATTCATTGTATAGGCAGTACTGAAAGTACTGAAATTATAGAAACGCTATTTTAGTAGTTAACTCAAGGAGCATTGTCCAAAGTAGTTTGATTTAATAGATCATTAGTAGCTTGTACTTAATGAGCACTGTGTAATAGTAGATTGTACCCAATGAAGCAGTTCCTAATGGAGTCATTGAGACATGGAGACATGGAGACAAGGGCAGGAAGACATGGACAAGGAGACATGGACAAGGAGACATGGACAAGGAGACATGGACAAGGAGACATGGAAAGGACTTAGTACGCAATCGAGCTTGGAACCAATTCAAGCGTTGCCAACATCATGTAACGATAAAGAAAAAAGCCATAAAAAATTACCCTTGATTAAAGAGGGATTGGCCTCCTTTTATAGTTTGGAGAGTGCGTATCCTGAAACAAATGCACGGTGGTGAGGGGCTTGCAGGTGGCTGCGAAAACGTAGCCTCACTAATATATAAAGGCATCCCCCGCCGCGATTTTGGCAGCACCAGATTCACCACTTCTCTGAATCGCACTACTCATGAAGATCAAACCCATGAACATTAAAGCCTAAGAATGAGATGAATATCACAGGGTTTTCCTATGTCAAACCAGGAACTAGCATCAGGAACTAAAATCAGGAAATAACATCTGGGAGTGACATCAGAATTAACCAGGAATTAATATCAGGAACTAACACCAGGAAGTAACCAGGAAAGAACCAGGAAATGACCAGAAATTAACCTACTTCACGAACTAACATCAAAGTTCATACCAGGCAATGTCATAACTCAAACACAGCTGAACGTGGTGAACGTGGTGAGCGTGGTGAGCGTGGTGAGCGTGGTGAGATTCTCTTGTCTACAGTCAGCTTCAACACTTCTACCAATTGGAAAATCTCCTCATATCCCTTCTGGATCTTACCCTGGTCAAAGATCCCCTTTGAATTCTGCTCCATGAGCTCCTTTTCACCTTCAACTGCTGTTTCTTTTCTTCCACAATGTCCCAGAACAATTACATGAGATAGTATAGTGCAAAGAAAAGTATAGTACCACTTAAAGCTATAATATTTTATGGTATGGTATGATATGGTGTGGTAGTGTGGGTGGTGTGTCTGAAAGAATTTGAGTATTTGAAGTGTTTGAAAAACCAGCGATGGAAGTCTACTAAGTGCTGATTTCCTTGATAAATTAAGAAGCCTTAACTGAAAAAATCTACTTTAGATGAGACAGAAAAGAATTGTTTGAGAGCTATACATAATGAGAATTACTAATACTAACTAGATCCTAATGGAAGGAAAAGTACTCGATAATAAGAAGAAATAGACGTACTTGAAAAAGGAGGATCTTGAAATACTAATTGGCAGCAGATACTAAGGAGAACAGTTAGAGTAATGTGCAGTTAGAGTACTATGAGTCAGAATAGCCCTAACTATTAGCAGATATTAAACAACTAAGGCCATGATGCATAACTAAGGTCAGAGGGTCAGACAGAACAAGACAGTGATCAGACACAAGCTATGAATCTACAAGTGACTAAAGATAAGTATTGGAAATGAACCATAATGTCATCTCAGGCTCTCAGGCTCTCAGCATGGACACGACAATTAACTGTTCTTTAGTGTGAGTTATTCACGATAGTCGATTAAGACAGTCCTACTGTCGCAGTCAGTTCCACCTTCACAGTCTATGACTTAAATCCAGTCTCCAAAGGAGTCTGTCTATCGAGGTTTCATATAAGGTATAGAAGTATTAAGGAGGAAGGAGGAAGGAATATGGAGTGTGCGTTGGAGTGGGTGGAGTGGTTATTGAATGCTGCAAACGTGTCGTGCATGGACACCCTCAGTGTGTCCCAATCTCACTCACTCACTCACTATCAGTCTCACTATCAGTCTGTCTACGCCTATTACTACTCACCAACTACACCCACACCCATACACCCAAACACCATGGAAACACCCCCTAAACCTAACCATCCATATACTTGTACATCCAAACATCCACACACCCAAACCTATAATCAACAACCATAAAAATGGAATGTTCTGAGGTGGTTGGTATAAGGGTAGGGCTCGCGCCCTAGAGTCACGTGCACCCCACATTGCACACAGTGCGCACCAAAAAAATTCTTCACCACACAAAATTTCTCTTCCTCCTCTTTTTTACTACACTAACAATGGCTGTCGGAAAGAACAAGAGATTGTCGAAAGGCAAGAAAGGAATGAAAAAGAGAGTCGTCGACCCTTTCACCAGAAAGGAGTGGTACGACATCAAGGCCCCTACCACGTTCGAGAGAAGAGACGTTGGTAAGACCTTGATCAACAAGTCCACCGGTTTGAAGAACGCCGCCGATGGCTTGAAGGGCCGTGTGGTGGAGGTTTGCCTTGCTGACCTTCAAGGATCCGAGGACCACTCTTACAGAAAAGTCAAGTTGAGAGTGGACGAGGTTGAGGGCAAGAACTTGTTGACCAACTTCCACGGCATGGACTTCACTTCCGACAAATTGAGATCCTTGGTCAGAAAATGGCAATCCTTGGTTGAGGCCAACGTTACTGTCAAGACTGCCGACGACTACGTGTTGAGAGTGTTTGCCATTGCTTTCACCAAGAGACAAGCCAACCAGGTCAAGAAGACTTCTTACGCCAAGTCCTCCAAGTTGAGAGACGTCAGAAAGAAGATGATCGAGATCATGCAAAGAGAAGTGTCCAACGTGACCTTGGCTCAGTTGACCTCCAAGTTGATTCCTGAGGTCATTGGCCGTGAGATCGAGAAGTCCACCCAAGCTATCTTGCCTTTACAAAACATCCACATCAGAAAGGTTAAGTTGTTGAAGCAGCCAAAGTTCGACTTGGGTGCTTTGTTGGCTTTGCACGGCGAAGGTTCTACTGACGACAAGGGAAAGAAGGTTTCCTCTGGCTTCAAGGACGTTGTTTTGGAATCCGTTTAAATACTCAATATATAATGAGACTGTGTCTGATTGTCTTGGCCACGGGTCAAGGCTACCATAGCCATAACAAGCTACCATAGCCTATATCACTCTTTATAGGCCTTAGATATAGGGGCCCTAGAAAATGGCCTATAGCATCTGGTAAATTAGTCCCCCACCCTAGTTCCATTATGAACATTATCTATAATTGAATATCCTGCACATACCGCAATGGCACCCTGCATCAACCACCACCACTACCACCGTAGCCACCACCATCACCACCAAAACTTTCCAGAACGATCATGTCTGGTTGCTCTACCAGTTTCCCGCTAGTACAGTGTGTCTATATTGTAGTGACTATGTACAGTGACTATATACAGTGACTATATGCAGTACCAGCGTAACGTTCAGTGACGCAGCGAAGCTTTCTCATTCCCGAGCAATATGCAGGTCTCAGCCTCACTCCCCCCGACGCTTCAATACAGCAAGTGCACTTTCTCCCCCAATTACTCATTTCACTTTTCTCCCACATTCGGTCAATGACTAGTGTATGTATATGTTTCAGATTGTTTCTGAATATGGTGCAATTGTGGCGTCCTTCTGGCGTTAAGATGTACGTGGCTTGTGCTACCCTCTTCGTGTCCCTTGCTGTATTGCTCTCGTTGCTCCACCGTGTTTCATCCGTGTTTCATCCATCCGTGTTTCATGTTTCATCCGTGTTTCATCCATCCGTGTTTCATGTTTCATGTTTCATCCGTGTTTCATGTGAGGCTGCAAAGCTTGACTCTTCTATGACTATGTTTTAATCATTGTGTTTCATGTTCCATCGAATTTCAAGTTTCATCGTGTTTCATGGTTCATGTTCATAACCATTCTGGTTATAGCCTTCATAACCACTCATGCTCATGTTTCATTTTTACATTCTCATGGTTCATTTTCTCATGGTTCATGTCTTGTGTCTGGTGTCTCATTTATGATGTTCATGTCTCATAATCTATGATGCTCATGTCTATGGTGTTATAGTTTATGTCTTGAATGTCTCACGGTTCATGGTTCATGGTTCATAGTTCCTGTCTCATGTTTTATGTCACGGTGTTTATGGGTTCCTGTCTCATGTTCATGTCTCATGTTCATGTCTCATAGTTCATGTCTCATGTTCATGTCTCATGTCTCATAGTTCATGTCTCATGTCTCATAGTTCATGTCTCATGTCTCATTTTTCATGATGTCTCATGCCATGTTCCATGGTCATGATCAATGATGGTTCATGTTTATGGCGTGTCATATTATGTCTCATATTATGTCTCATATTATGTCTCATATCATGGGTCACATCATGTTTCATGTTAGATGATGTATCATGGTTCATGTCTCATGTCTCATATATTATGGGGTCTCATATTAGATGATATCTCATGTCTCATGTCATTCGATGTTTCATATTTATGGTACTACATGAACTATGATGATTATATTTATGATGGTCATGTTTATGATGGGTGATTCGAGCTCCGTGTTCCATGTGTCGTGCTTCATTTCCCATGGTTCATACCTGATCTTCATGATACTCCATTTATTATGGTTCATCTTCCATGTTCCATCTTCCATGGTATTATTTCATGCCTCATTTATGCCGCTCTGCCGGACTCCACGTCTAAGCCAACCCATCCTAATTAGTACTAACCGCAGGAACGAAATTACGAGCCCAACGGCTCGGCAGCAAATAAAGACGACGTGGCGCAAAAGAATCGGGAGGCACGTGCACAGGCCACCCACGCCCGGCCACCCGTGGATGGGTCTGACCGTCCTGAAAAGACACAGCTGGAAAAAGTGGCGCTCAAGGCCAAGCCATCTTTCGACTGGCAGTCCATTGGGTCGTGGGATACGAACCCTACGGCCGATAAAATCAAGGCACTTAAAGTGACCAAGGTAATTGAAGATTACGTCATCGACCATTTCTATGGAGACTGGTACTGGAACACCATCATCCCTGTGGGAGTGTGTTTCTTTGCGTATGCGTTTGCCTGGCTTGGCTTCAGTGTGTTGTGGTTGTTGGTGGTGCTCTTATGTGCCAGCTCGGTGTACCGGGCAGAATACCGGAGGTTTAACCGGGATGTGCGGGACGATATGCTCCGGATCAACTCGTCCAACCGCTTGGAGGATGAGTTGGAGACCATGGAGTGGTTGAACTCCTTTATGGCCAAGTTCTGGGTCATCTATATGCCGGCTTTATCGGAGATGGTGTTGTTCCAGGCTAACGAGGTGATGAAGGACCAGGCGCCTGGGTTTGGTATCGAGGCCATTTCCTTGGACGAGTTCACCTTGGGCTCTAAGGCCCCAAGAGTGGACTCCATCAAGTCCTATACCAGAAAGGGCAAGGACCACATTGAGATGGACTGGGCCTTTTCTTTTACGCCTAACGATACTGATGATATGACCAAAAACGAGTTGAAGAAGAAGATCAACCCGAAGGTGGCTTTGGGCGTGACGGTGGGTAAGGCATTCATCTCCAAGTCGTTGCCTATTTTGGTGGAGGACATGTCGTTCACCGGCCGCATGAACATCAAATTGAAGTTGACTGAGAGCTTCCCACACGTGAAGACGGTGTCTGTGCAGTTCTTGGAGCCTCCCATCATCGACTACGCCTTGAAACCCGTGGGTGGAGATACCCTCGGAATCGACATCATGTCGTTTATCCCCGGGTTGGCATCGTTTGTCAATGGGCTCATCCACTCCAACTTGCGGCCCATGTTGTATGCCCCCAACTCGCTTGATATCGATGTGGAGGAGATCATGGCCCAACAGTCCAATGATTCCATTGGTGTGATTGCATGCACGGTGAAACGCATCATCAACTTGAAGTCAGCCACCGAACTCAAGGATAATGTGTTCAATCCGTATGTGGAGATGAAAATCTCCAACAATGCGGCGATATCCGAGAAAACCAACGCAAAAAAGAACACCACAAACCCGGTGTACTTGGAGACAAAGTATTTATTGGTGAATGCGCTTGAAAACAACCATTTGACGTTCAACGTGTTTCACTTGGTGCCGGATCAAATGGAGGATACGCCTCTTGGAGTCGTCCAGGTTCCCTTGGTGGATCTCTTACAAGAGGAGGTGCAATTGGGAGTCAAGAAAAATATCATTGAGTCTGGCAAGGTGGTGGGTCAGCTTGAGTTTGACTTGAGGTGGCACGAGAGTTTGAAGGCAGATATTTTGGAGGATGGCACTAAGGAGGAACACATTGATACCGAAACGGGAATCATGAAGCTTTCGGTGTTTGGAGCAGCAGATTTGGACGTGTCCAAGTCGGTGATTGGCTTGTTGAGTCCATATGCTGAGGTGTATGTGAATGGCGAGTTGATCAAGGTGTCAAGAAAATTGAAGAAGACCAATGAGCCTTCGTTTGGCGTGACGTTCGAATCGCTCGTGACTCAACAGTCCAGTACGCAGATCCAGGTGCTTGTGAAGGACTCTGCTGAGGATGTGATTGTGGGACGTTTGGATGCTAATTTGCAAGACTTAGTGTTTGCGTCTTCCCGTGGCCAGCAATGGATTACTGCTCCTCCCATTACCGAAAACGGAATCCCCACCAAGTTCTGCATTGGAGCCAAATGGAAAGCTCTTGCTTTCGACGATGAGGAGTTGAATATCCAGACTAATGCACCTATCGGAGGCTTGAGGCTCCACTTACGCCATTGCGAAGGTTTGGTCAACTTGGAGTCCGTGGGAGACGTGGACCCATACGTTCGCGTGGTGCAGAATGGTAAGTTGAAGTCCAAGACACCAATCATTGCCAATACCTCCAACCCACACTATAACCAGGTATTCTTTCTCTCGGTGACCAACGAACACCAACACGTGCTTTTGGATATCTTGGATGCTGAACCAGAAGGAAAGGACAGACCTTTGGGATCATGTGCTATTGCCGTCAAGGACTTTTTGAAGAAGAACCTGGCCGGTTATTTCCTTGGTTATGATGGCTCGGAAGAGGTGATTGAGCAGCCCGTGCTCTACAACGGCAAGTCATACGGGTCGATGTTCTACTCGGTATCGTTTATCCCAACTCTTCCAGTGTACACACGGACCCAGTTGGAGAATCTCGAGGAGCTTGAACGATTGAAGAAAGAAAGGGCACAGGAGGAGCAGAAACGGCTCGAGGCCGACGAGAAGAAGTTCAAGGAAAATCCGGACATGTACGAGTGGATCGATATGGAGGACGATGTGATTCCCGATGCAGAAAAGATCGAGATTCCCTTGGAGAAGGCTATCAAGTACCGGTCCGGAAACATCATCGTGCAACTTGTGGGAGGCCAGTTCAACAAGCCCGACTATTACGTGCACGTATTGTTCGATGACCACGCTTATCCTTCCAACGTGACACCCAAATGTGAAACCAGAGAACTCAGTGCTCATACCAAGGCAGAGGCATTTATCCGGGACTTGCCCAACTCGAAGTTGGTTCTCCGGATTGCCAAGAAAAGAGAGGTGGAAGATGACAGTGAGATTGTGGCTGAGAAGATCTTCCCCACGTTGGAGGTGTTGGAGAAGTCGTACCATAAACCACTCAAGCTCAAGGTCAACAGCAAGAACTGGGTGGATGTGCAGTTGGAGTTTATTCCGTCTGCAGCCAAGTTGGCTCCGTTGGATACGGTGTTGGACGTGGGATACCTCAAGTTGGACATCTTGGGGGCTGAACACCTTCTTCCTGCAGACAAGAACGGCAAGTCTGACCCATTGTGTGTGGTAAAATTGAATGGGGTTGAAGTTCACAAGACTGATAAGAAGAGACGGACTTTGGATCCACTTTGGAACGATGCCATCGAATTCCCCATGTTGTCGAGGTCCAAGCAAACGCTTATTTTGGAGGTTTACGATTGGGACTTGACGCATGATGACCGTCTTTTGGGCAGGGCCAATGTGGATCTCTCCACACTTACTCCAAATAGTTCTACCCACTTCAAGTTGGACTTGGACACTCAGGGAGCTCTTAATTTGAGAGCTACATTCAAGCCCGAGTACGTGAGACCAGCCTTATCGAAAACTAATGGTTTGCCGATCAATTTCGGCGATATCACAGGTGCTCCACTTAAGGTTGTGGGAGGAGCAGCAGGCTTAGCCGGTGATGCTGTTGGAGGTGGAGTTGGGCTTGTTTCCGATGGAGTGGCCAAGGGAACATCTTTCTTGAAGGGTCTTGGCAAGCACAAGAAGAGTGAGGAGAAGGAGAGTGAAGAGGCCGAGAAGGAGGCCAAGGCTAAGAAGGCTGGAAAGGACAAGGATGCAGGAGAAGAAGACCAAGATAGCGATGCTGTGTCTGCGACGTCCAGTGAAAAGGCAAGACAAGAAGAAGAAGAGGAGAACGAGGAGGAGGACAACAGACAAGGAGCACCTGCACCAGAGGAGCAGATGGAGCACAGTGAAGCGCCTGAATTGAAGAATGCAGTGCCCAACGTGGTTCCTGAATTGTTACCTCCTCCCCAAAAACCTAATGGTGCCAATGGCCATCGCAGAAGTGCAAGCACATCCACCGAGGTCAGCTCTATCAAGCTGGGAGCTATTGGAGGAGCAGGAATCCCCGGTCGTGTGAATATCATGAGTGCCAGTGGGTTCAGTGGCCATGCCTTAGACGTCAAGACGTCGTTGGTGGTGGCAGGAAAGAATAAGGATATCCACAAGACCAGGACAGCCAAGACCAAGGATGGGTCTTGTTCATGGAACGAGTCAGCAGTGTTTAAGGCTCCTACCGAAGGACTCTTGAGCTTGAGTGTCCGTGAACGCAAGACGTTTGGCAAGAGCACAACCCTTGGCTCCGCTGAAATTGCTTTGGCGGACTACGTGGATTCTGATGCCACTCATACTGTACAGGTTGGAGAGGGCAGTGTGACGTTCCATTTACGGTATGTGACCACTCAGTTGTGATTGGACAGTCTAAGTTTCCCGATTAGCAAGTATGCAGTATTTAATAATAGTAACTGTTTTTCTTACTTGAAGTGTTTAGTTGAAGTTTATGTGCTTAGTATTTGGTTGGAGGAGTTCCGGGGTGGCCGGGCCGGTATGGGTGTTTGAAATAGCTACATACAAGATTCGGTCATTATATGCAGGTCCCACATATTAACTCAGGTCATTTTATCCTCGCCAAAAAAATAAATTCTGGTGGGCTCAAGTTTTTTGGATGTATTAAAGATTGGAGATAAGATTGACGTTTTGAAAATTCCAGAAATTTGGGTTTGGAAAGGGTAAGGAAGTGGGGTAATAGTTGCACGTGATTTTCACGTGATGTTCACGTGATCTTTAAAAAACCGGAATAGGGGTCAGTTCCGGGACTTATATACAGTTCTGACCGGTTGGCATTTCTCGTGCCCATTAAAATCTCTTTTTAAAAAAGCTTCAATGAGACTGAGATATTTGAAAGTTTAGGGTAAGTGTGTATGATTTGGGAATTTTCTGGTTGGGGTTTGGGGGATGTAAGGGGTGGGGCCGAGTTGCACGTGAGTTGCACGTGACTGGCATGGTCGGAATGAACTTAGTTGAAAGGATACACAGACCTGACACCAGAGCCGAGTATTCAGAGCCGGGTTTATCGAGAGCCAGGTCTATTCAGTTCCGGATTCAAACAAAACTTTCGTCCAAAAGAGAAACCATACTTTTCTGAAAATCCACATATCATTTGTATTTCCAGAGGTCCCATCCATTCTGGTTGCGAAATCACTACATACCCCCATATGTTAGATTCTTGTAAGAGCGTGTATTACCTAATGGAAACTATATTCCTTGATGATTCCTCAGCAACAGGAATCGCCGCCATTAAGTAGTGTGCCGGAAGATAGCCGGGTGTATTACTATTATATTACTATTATATTACTATTATATTACTATTACTATTACTATTACTATTACTATTACTATTACTATTACTGTTACTATTACTGTTACTATTACTATTACTGTTACTATTACTATTACTGTTACTATTACTATTACTAGCTGTTTCTGGTGAAAGTGTTTCTGGTGAGTGGGAAGTAGAGGACATCTTGGTTTATTCCTCACGGACAATAATCTGGTTGATTCTAGTGTAGTCCGTGGTGTATAGTTTGTAGTATAAGGTAGAATATCACTACTGGTATTTCTAGTGATAGTGGTACTATTATGGCAGCAGTTTGGTAGTAGTTTGGTATTAGAGTGTAGGTATGTTTCCAGTACTGGGATTGTACAGTGCTTAGTACCAATATAATTACTGGAGTATTATAATGGTATTATCATGGTTCTATTATGCTAGCAGAGTGTGTATATTTCTAGTATAGTGCGTGGTGTATAGTACTAGTATTGTATTGTACAGTGTTTTTCAAAGCCATTCAAACCAGCGCGACAAAAAGTTTCGAACCAACGCGACAGAAAGTTTCGAACCAACGCGACAAAAAGTTTCGAACCAACGCGACAGAAAGTTTCGTACCCCTTTGCACAGTCTTTCAAACCAAATGGCGTAATGGTTCACACCAACTTTTATTAGAATTCAATATTCTGAAATCTTAAAACTGAATCTAAAACTGAATCTTAAAACTGAATTTAAAACTGAATTTAAAACTGAATCTTAAAACTGAATCTTAAAACTGAATTTAAAACTGAATCTTAAAACTGAATCTTAAAACTGAATTTAAAACTGAATCTAAAACTGAATCTAAAACTGAATCTTAAAACTGAATCTTAAAACTGGAGGATTGCCTCGTATGTACTGCATTTGGGAGTCTTGCAGTACCAAACAAGGGTGAAAAACGGATGGAACTGAACTGGTTTCCTTGTTTTCCTGTATACAATAACTTGTATTTGGTTTGAAAGACTGTGCCGAGGAGTATGAAACTTTTTGAATTATTGATTGTTTAATTTTGCTAGTGTGGTTTGAATCATTTTGTCGCGTTGGTTTGAATACTTTTGAGTCCCACTGTATTGGTATTATTACTATGGTATTATTACTATGGTAGTATTACTATGGTAGTATTACTATGGTAGTATTACTATGGTAGTATTACTATGGTAGTGATTACTATGGTAGTGATTACTATGGTAGTACTACTATGGTAGTATTACTATGGTAGTATTACTATGGTAGTATTACTATGGTAGTAGAGTGTGTAGTAATCTAGTGTTGTAGTCTAATATAAGTACACTACAGTACAGTATTAATAGTGCGTAGTACTACTACTAAAGAGAGTACATGACAGTTTGGTACAGACACTCACTGACAGTGTACATTATTAGTGTACTAAGTCGTCTGCTTATATACAGTATACTAAATAGTTTGAAATATAAGAGGTGATTTGGTGGTGATTTGGTGGTGATTTCGTAGTGTTTTGGTGGTGAATGGGTGATTGGAGGGACTGAGGAGTTGCTGCAGTCCTAGAGTACACGTGATCATCATGACTGCTTTTTCCAGCTGATGAGAGCGCGCACCCGTACACCACCACTTATGCAGGCCGCGAAGCGAGAAAAAAAAGTCCCGAAAGAATTTGCATACACCTGAAAAAATCCCATAGACTCCTGTTTTATTCTATCACCAGAAACTAGACAATATGAGCCAAACTGTATGTTTTTTCTCCGCACTCAATGCAGTCGCCCCTTGTCGTTCTTAGACATGTCTTTCCTTTCCTGATATCAATCCATGGATGCAGACGTCAATATAGATGGAAGTTCGGAACCTCAGAAGTCGGAACCTCAGAAGTCAGAAGTCAGAAGTCAGAACCTCAGAAGTCAGAAGTCAGAAGTCAGTGGTCAGAACCTCAGAAGAAACGTCGAAGACGTTTTGGTATAGTTTCAGATTGGTTTCGGATGTTTAGTATACCGTCCATAGTCTCCGAACCTAGTGGCTATTCCAGATGAACAGTCAACAGACCAAGCCAGCGTCCAACTGAGGTGTCATTCTGAAGCTACTAAAACACTGATGCTGAAACACTGATACTGTCACTACTATTCTGATACTTCTGCTACTATCACGTACTGACTGTCACTTACTGACTATCACGTACTGACTGTCACGTACTGTACTTACTGTAACCACAGACTGTCTAATGACTGACCAATATCTTTATTCATATACTAACTACAGGCACCTCGCCCACACAAGTTGCGTGCCTCGATTGTTCCAGGTACCGTATTGATTTTGTTGGCCGGTAAATACAGAGGAAAGAGAGTCGTGTTCTTGAAGCAATTGGATGATGGCGCTTTGTTGGTGTCCGGTCCATTCAAGGTCAACGGAGTTCCATTGAAGAGAGTCAACCAACGTTACGTGATCGCTACGTCCACCAAGGTTTCTGTGGGTAGCGTGGATGTGTCCAAGTACACCGCCGCATACTTTGCCAAAGAAAAGACCGACAAGGCTGAGAAGTCCGAGAAGGACTTCTTCGAGGACAAGGCCCCAAAGAAGGAGGTCAAGGCCGAGAGAGTGGCCGACCAAAAGTCCGTGGACTCTGCTTTGTTGGCTGAGATCAAGAAGACCCCATTGTTGAAGCAATACTTGGCTGCTTCTTTCACTTTGAAGAAGGGCGACAAGCCCCACTTGTTGAAGTTTTAAAGGCTTAATCTGGCCTTTGGACTGACCCGTGTATTCTCTGTATATTTAATACACCACGAACAAATTAGTGTAGTTGATGGAGTTTGAAGTAGTGTATAGTGAGTAGCTTCTCAATAGATTATTACTAGGGATGGTAAATAGTGAGTCAACAATTCAGTGTCAGAGCAGTGTCAGAGTGAGTCAAACAATTCAGTGTCAGAGTGTGACTGTCTCAATAGTGTATCAATGATGAGCATGTATAAAAGGTGTTTCAATAGTGAGTAATATACATGTGGTGTTAGTCTCAATGGTGTCTCAATAGTTTCTGAATAGTGTATAAAAATATAGTGTATCATAGTGTGAGTGTATCATAGTGAGTGTATCATAGTGAGTGTATCATAGTGTCTCAATAATGAGCAGTGCGTGGTGTCAATGGCACAGTGCGTGGTGTCATATTAGTGTATTCTCAGTAGTGAGGTATTGAAAGTCAATGGTGTCTAAATACTCAGTCTCAAGCAGTACAGTGTAGTACGCGGTATGGTACAGTGAGTATACTGTGTATAATGTGGTATGTGGTATAGTACATGGAGTGCAGTATAGAGTACTCTGTAGTGATCAGTGACTGGTGTGATCATACAGTGATGTAATAGACTAGTATAGTAGAGTGCAGTAGATGAAGATTTGGTTTAGCTATTAACAGTAGGTGACAATGTTATGAGTAATGTCAATAAGGCCCTCAGACTTTGGACTAGGGAAACCTAATAAGAAGTGTAGTAGTGTAGTAGTGTAGTGTAGTAGTGCGGTATAGCTCAGTCTTAATCAGTCTCAATAGCGAGTGAGTCAGTGTCTCAGTGTCAGTGTCTCAGTGTGTACTGTCGGAATCGTGAGTAGTGTCTCGATATTGATTACAGTGTCTCTAGTGTGAGGTAAAGTAAAGTCTCTAGTGTGAGGTAGTCTCTAGTGTGAGGTAGTGTCTAGTATGAGGTGTCTAGTATGAGGTGTCTAGTATGAGGTGTCTAGTATGAGGTGTCTAGTATGAGTGTCTAGTATGAGGATGTGTTTCAATAATGTGTCATAATAGGCCTCTACTGAGTGACTTCAGGATTGAGTGGTTCGAGTAATCATAGTGCCAAAGAAATATCCCCACCCAAGAGCATATCATAATATTCCCAAGTATCTCCAATTCAAATCCAGTGAGTATTACCGTCGAAAAAGTCACTGGAGTAAAATGAATCATTTGTGACCATATCTTTACCTTGTAGCAAATAGGATATCATGTTCGCAGCAAATACAGTAAGATCGGACATTGGCTATCAGGCTCTGGACTTGGCAAGGTATTTTGAAGAAACCCACAAAGCGAAGCATAAGAAGGCAGCACATCTGACTGAGATATTTATTGCAAACTCCAAGAAAGGGAAATATGTTCAAAAGAGCAAAGGACTCAGCCGAACCAGATGCAGAAGTGTTTCTGGATCATGATGTCAAAATACTAATCAACGAAAAATGCTACACCCACTATATGCACGGCATACCTATAGGGACATTATGGAACCTACCATGTCTGATCTCAACATTTGCCACGGCAAACGCCGTGTCACGACCATCGTTGTATGAAGTCCTATGATGGTCCTTTCGGCTATTCTAGAACAAGCCGTACCATTGTTCTAGTGGAGAGTTTTGCGGTAACACGTTTCTCTCAAAGTTATATAGGCCACCTCGCTTCCTCTCTTTGAGGAACCATCAACGGATACAAGTTTAGGCAATATACGTTATAAAGAACACAACAAAAAAGATGTGGAAGTGTTTATGGATGCTGACTTAGCAAACACAGTAAGACAGTAACACAACACAGTAACACAACACAGTAACACAGTAACACAACACAGTAACACAGTAACACAACACAGTAACACAGTAACACAACACAGTAACACAGTAACACAACACAGTAACACAGTAACACAACACAGTAACACAGTAACACAACACAGTAACACAGTAACACAACACAGTAACACAGTAACACAACACAGTAACACAGTAACACAACACAGTAACACAGTAACACAACACAGTAACACAGTAACACAACACAGTAACACAGTAACACAACACAGTAACACAGTAACACAACACAGTAACACAGTAACACAACACAGTAACACAGTAACACAACACAGTAACACAGTAACACAACACAGTAACACAGTAACACAACACAGTAACACAGTAACACAACACAGTAACACAGTAACACAACACAGTAACACAGTAACACAACACAGTAACACAGTAACACAACACAGTAACACAGTAACACAACACAGTAACACAGTAACACAACACAGTAACACAGTAACACAACACAGTAACACAGTAACACAACACAGTAACACAGTAACACAACACAGTAACACAGTAACACAACACAGTAACACAGTAACACAACACAGTAACACAGTAACACAACACAGTAACACAGTAACACAACACAGTAACACAGTAACACAACACAGTAACACAGTAACAAGACAATCTACATCAGCTTATCTAATCATGTTTTTGGGGGCAGTCCGATACCATGGTCATCAAAGTTGTAAAAGACCATAGCATCAACAACTGACGCGTTGAGCTCTTTGAACTTTTGACTTTTTGAACTCTTTGAAGACAGCAGAGAAGCAATATGGTTAAGGAATCTGATACAAGAATTGAAGATACAGCAACAGAGTGACAGAGTGAAACAATGCAGGTTTTTGACACAATGCAGGTTTGGTGTGATAACGCTAATATAGTTGAACAAGCCTCAGAGGAATGTTCAAGAAAGGGATGAAGCATGTTGAGGCAAATACCAAGTGATATTCCTGTATGTGGAGAAAGGTTTATTGACAGTAAACCATAAACCATATAGGGACAAAAGGGAATTTGACTGTACCTGGAGAACCGATCTACAATTGTGAGCCATTAGCGTGAGTTGTTGTGAGCTGGAGGATTATCAAAGGGACCACTTGGATTAACATGCAAAAGGTCAAAGGGTCTATTAACTTCGGTACCACTAGTATCCACTAATATCCACTAGTGCTCTCTTTGGGACGATGATATGTGCTCTTAGATAAAGCATATGTTTCATACTCAGCAGAGGAGCCTGTTTCATACTCAGCAGAGGAGAATGTTCTACATAGCCTTAAGTGCATGAAAATACGAAGACTAGGGTGTCCAAGCTTTATATGCCACTCCCTGGATATCAAAGCTGAAGGAGATTCATCAATGGAACTCTCAATGGAACTCTCAATGGAACTCTCAATGGAACTCTCAATGGAACTCTCAATGGAACTCTCAATGGAACATCAATGGAACTCTCTCAATCCCGAAGTTACAACAGCATTAATATTCATGGAAATAAGCGATGGAGTTCCAGGAAAAGACCGTAGAAACGGGCCGAGAACACAAGTGGTAGAATACACTTGTGAACTAGGATTAAAAACAACTTTGGCCTTGGAATTTGGCCTTGGAATTTGGCCTTGGAAGTGGATAGTAGCCAAATTAGTAGCTTCCTTGGATATCCCAGATTATTATAGGATGAAATAATGAGCAGGACTGACTATGGGTATAGTATATTATTGGCTGTCAGGATGTAGTAATAGAGTAATAGAGTAATAGAGTAATAGTGTCACAAGATCTGGAATAGAAACTGGGTCTTCCTCATATCTGCAAGTGGAATCAACATCCATACTGGAAGAAGAAAGACCGACCTTGACTTTCTCATGGAATAGCTAGAAAAGAGAGCTCTTGTCAAAAATTCATACTGACTATTGAATCCCAAAATCACTTGCACATGTAAAGGCAGACCCACGAGCGGCTTCTCAGTCTATCGCTCCCGAATGAATAGGCTACACAATAGTATAGTAGAGTGTAGTATGTTAGAGTATAGTGTAGTATGTTAGAGTATAGTGTAGTATGTTAGAGTATAGTGTAGTATGTTAGAGTATAGTGTAGTATGTTAGAGTATAGTATAGTATAGTATAGTATAGTATAGTATAGTATAGTATAGTATGGTATAGTATAGTATAGTATGGTATAGTATAGTATAGTATAGTTCCGATCGCATGGCTAAGTCGAATTCCTTTGTTAACAGCGGCTTCTTTGCTTCCCTTGGCCTCACAGCTACCACCGACCACCTTGCGCCCATTGATCCTGTTCCACACCTTGACCTTCCTCCACACGTTCTGCTATTCAACTATAAGCTTCTGGTACTCGATTTCCTGACTCGGCAGACGCCCATTGCCAGCGTAGTCCCACAAATACGCTTACGTCAACATCAACCATTAGCCAACAACGACTACCCGATTGGGTTAAGACACGTTATCAAGAACATAACATAGCATATATGTTTGGTTATACCAGGGTATAGTAGGATACAGAAAATAGTATATGGTAGAACATATTAGTGTTAGATTTTATATGGCAAGTGCTCTACCTCTACAGGAATTCAGCTCACGTGCCCAGTTAATCGGAGCCCCTTGTTACTACACGCCTTTATTTGCTCTCTGTAGAATATTTAAAGATGGCCGATGCCTCTTCTTGAGGAATGATCAACGAATATGTTTCAATTAGGCATAAATGTGCCAAAGAACATAACAATTGGAGTAAGTGGAACACAGTGTATGGTATAAGATAGCCATAGGTTCTAGTATAGAATATAGAAAGAGTATAGTAGAGTAGTATGTTAGAGTAGAGCTGAGTAGAGTGTAGTATGTTAGAGTAGTGTAGTATGTTAGAGTAGAGCTGAGTAGAGTGTAGTATGTTAGAGTAGTGTAGTATGTTAGAGTAGTGTAGTATGTTAGAGTAGAGTGTAGTATGTTAGAGGAGAATAGTATAGTAGAATAGTATAGTAAAATAGCAGAGTAAAATAGCAGAGTAAATAGAGTGGAGTATAGTATAGTAGATATTAGACTGAGAAGGTTGACAGGATTTAAACCTTTAGGGGCTGAACCACGCCGAATGGTCGAGGAAGACTCAATATAACGACGGCACAGACGCTGACAACTCCGTCACGATTGACACCCATGGTGACTCTGACCGTGATGACAATTTCAGTGACTGCGACGACGAGCATTGGGTACTCTGGGCTCTCTGCCCACTCCCCTCTCTGTTCTTTGGCATAACCGACTCGGAATACTGAGCTTAGAACCACCATATGAGGATGCAATAGCAACAGCAGAAACGTTCGTCGTCTTTTCTGACCCAACATTGGTTTAGAAGCATCAACCAAGTTCACTTTATACTCATTCTTCTAAGACTGAACCTGCAGGCCCGTCAAATTATTTTTACTTGATGTCTTTACCTTTAGACTCAGATTTTGTATTTCCTGGCTTAAGATCCCTGGTCTAACATTTCCTGAGTTAACATTTCCTGGCTTAGCTTCTGCTGGTATTTCTTTACCAGGTATATCTTCACCTTTAGACTCTGGTTTGATTCTTCCTGCTAGGTTAGTGGAGTGGAGTGGAGTAGAGTGGAGTAGAGTAGAGTGGAGTGGAGTGGAGTAGAGTGAAGTAGAGTAGAGTGGAGTGGAGTGGAGTAGAGTAGAGTGGAGTGGAGTGGAGTAGAGTAGAGTAGAGTATATTACAGTATAGTATAATAGAGTAGAGTAGAGTAGAGTAGAGTAGAGTAGAGTAGAGTAGAGTAGAGTAGAGTAGAGTAGAGTAGAGTAGAGTAGAGTAGAGT
>NKZN01001394.1:0-10700 GCA_002374485.1 Metschnikowia santaceciliae | reverse complement strand
AGTGTATGGTATAGAGTGTAGTGTATGGTATAGAGTGTAGTGTATGGTATAGAGTGTAGTGTATGGTATAGAGTGTAGTGTATGGTACCTGCTGTCTCTGAGACCGCAGTCACTCATGTGTCACTCATGTGTCACTCACGTGACTATGAATATATAAACCACCCAAAGGAGAGCATACTAACATGTCTTCCGATAATAGAACCACCAAAATTAATTAGGTTATTAATTACGGTGGAGGTACGGATGTTTATAAGGATTTGGACTGACTTCTCCACTTCAAATCTGACTGCATATTATACTGCTTTACCTGTGTGAACCTGACCTAAATGTATGAGTCGTGTAAGGTTTTTAAGAAATTATAATTTTGTTGGCTCAAACGATAACTAGAGCCTTCATAGATCCCGTGAAATAAATTCCCCTTTGGGTAAAGTTTTAACAGTGTTTTTGGTACTGGTACTGCTCAAGGTAACCAGTCACGTGATCTCGTTTTTAATAATAATAATAATAATAATATGGTCACATGATTCTGAACCTTTTTGTGGTCACGTGATCTCAAACTTATTTTTGGTCACGTGATCTTGAATTTATTTCTTTGGTCACGTGTAAAATCACATGTACATGCTCCGATCACATGACCCGCATCACGGCCAATCTCTCCTCATAACACCACTATGGAGATTCCTCGCCACGTATACCCTGGAGGAGAGCGGCCGTTGAGTCGACGGACCGTGCCGTGGATCCGTGAGCCTTCATTTGGTAGCACTTTCGGCCAGCGGTCGTCGGCGCTTACTTCTGGCGCCACGCTTGCTATCGGCCCCGCCGATCTCGTACACCAGGGCCAGCCCGATGGCGAAAAGTCCAGTCGGTTCCTCGGAACGTCGTTTATGACTCATACGGAGCTGCTGCTGGCGAAGGAGGATGAACACCAAGCAGGTTACTTTCATTTCTGTAATGGCATAGATTATACACAGGGAGCGGGTGCTTTGGAGCGGTATGTGCTTCTGGCGGTCGGGGCGAGTTTTTCGGGGTCGGAACGAGTCGATTCGGGCGATTCCGACGCTCGGAGTCGGGCCTCTGGCGAAAGTGGCTTCAGTATGGCCGAATCAACGGCTTCCGAGGCCGAAAATAGCCCTAGAACGGCGTTATCCGATGCGGAAGCGCATGGACACCGAAGAGTGGAGCGAAGTTTCCTGGGGAATTTGAAGGAAGACGGGCTTTTCGGGCGTCGTCTGGGGGTGTACGAAAACGGCAATTATTCGGACGGGGCCGATGTGCGGGGAAGCAGCCGAAAACAAACTATAGTTACGGTGTGCACGTATAACGCATTTTCCCGGAGTGAGTTTCGGGCCCGCTTTGTGATTGCCAAGACCCGCCGAGGTGCCGTTTCGTTGGATCCTTCATACCTGATGTTTTCGTTTGCCCTGAAGAGACTGCATACGTACACCAGAGCATCTGTGCAGGACATACCTGATCAATTCTGGACTGAATTGGCTGTTCTGTCGCTTGTTCGTCTTTTTGTGGCTGCAGATGATGCTTCCCGCCGTGTTTGTGGTACAGTTCTCTTGGATGACATGGTGGTACTGCACACAAGCCTCCGCCGGGCCATAAACCTCGTGGTATCGTTACTTCCGAAAGGCCACGTCTTGGGGACGCGTCAATCGTTCGGAGGAAATACAACTGCAGGCGGGGATTTCGTGAAAACGGCCAAATACCGCAATTTGTTGGTGGACACGTTGGTGCGGCTCGTAGCATTGGACCAAAGCGGTAAGATCGCGGCGGACACCGCGGATGCCATCAGCCGACAGTTCGGGTCGGACTTTGACGTGGCCATATGCCGTGTTTTGAAGGCGGATTTAGGCCGCAACCACGAGGCAAGGTTCTTGAAGATTGTGAGTGATCACGTGTCCGAAAACGAGACACTGGGTCAAACGGCGCTCCTACTCCTCGAGCAGACCCGCTTTCTTATCGGAAAAAAAGCCTTTAGGGCCGCCCGGGTGGTGGCTTCTCGGGCCGTGGTACTCCTCCCTCTTGACTACGAGGCGTGGTACAATTTGGCACTTTGTTATGTGATGGAGGGGAGCTATGTACAGGCCATGCAAGCGATCAACCTGTTCCCTATAATCTTTGCCAAAAAAGACCTTTCGGATGCGGATCACGTGGATGGAATTTACGACAGTTTTGCCATGGGTTTCATGGATCGTGCTGTTAAAGGTAAGACCATGGATATGACTACTTTTGAGTCATTTTTCCCTCCTCCAAAGGCCTACGAGTCAAAAAGAGCATCTGATTCCGACGGTTCGAGTACCAGCAGTTTACACGGGGCTAAGGGCGATAAGGGGATAATTTTGGGGAAAGAAAAAGCTGGAAAACTGGGAAAAAGCGGGAAAGCAAGAACCGAAAAGGATCTTGGTTCCATCCAGAGAATATGGTATGATTCTTTCCAATATAATCCTCATTTAAGGCATCCAATTGCCGGTCCATTCCATCGGTCACCTCTTTCTATGGCAACCCCCATGGAATTATCTACTGTGGATCAGAATGTGCTTAGAATATGCAGCCCTAGCTCGGCCAAGCTTCTTCTTGCAGCTCAATCTGCGTCCAACCCATGGTCTTCTATTCTAGATTTTGACTCTCGATCCACGTGGGGGCGTACATATGATTTGGTGACTTCAATTATTGCTTTGATTGGTTGGGACGAATTGGTTTACGTGAAGAACGAGGCTTTTGAGAGAAGTGATGCGGGAATTGGGGCTAAGGAGGTGGAGAGTGGGTCTGAAGACGTGGAAAGTGGGTCCATAGAGTCAAAAAATGAGTCTGGTGACCGCAAAAATGGATCAGAAGTGATCAAAAATGGATCAGAAGTGACCAAAAAAGGACCTGAAGGATCTAAAAAAGCACTTGGACTGTCCAAAAAGTCTCCCTTTGTTGTGTCCAACAACTCATCTGTTCTGTGCAAATCCTGGCTCCAGCTGCTCCTCCTAGTCATCTACGAAGATCTCCGAGTGCTCATCCAGACCTCCAACGAAGACCATAACCGCAGTGCTCTCTCCTGGCAATTGATCGGACTCCTTGGCTGGTCGTGCAAGTTCAATTTGAAAGATAGCATCTCGTCCATTGTCACCAGTGTCATGGGAGTATCAGCGCATGGAGGGTTCGATTACTTTGGAACAGTCAAAATGTTGGAGATATATGCCGAGTTTGGGTTCGATGAGTCACCGCTTGATGCGTTCTATGAGCCCTATGAAGGCAGGAGCAGGACCAATAAGTTGCTTATCCAGAAAATGTCGCCCAAAGCGTATGAAGGGTTCCGAGCCGGGCTCCTAACGGGCCACTTCAGTCTCGACACCATACTTCTTTGTCTCGTCAAGCTCATCAGCTATAATCTCCGTTGGTACTGCTACATGCCAGATCACTTGACCACCTCCACGCTCATGAAACTATGTGAAGAGCACGACGCCTTGATGGTTCGGTCGCGGCTCCAGATTCTCTTTCGGACCCACGAAAAAGTACAGAAGAAGCCTCTGGGCTCATTTACTTTGCGGGGCATGTTTGCAGCTCCGAAAACGGGCGAACTCCAAGAGTATGAGTTTGTTCCATCGGATACAGTGATGGAGTACGTGGACGCCAAGATCCTGTGGATTGAGGCACTCTCTAGTGACACGCAGAATTGAGATGGAGTACTGGAATTGGGCCTCTAGTGACACGCAGAAAAAGGTGAAGCTAAAGCAATTGGCAGTACAAGAAGGAAGCAGATTCAATGGTCATTGCAATAGCAAAGAGTGATATTACGGAAGTTGAAGAGAAGTAATCAAGAAGTCAATTACAGAGGTTTATCAAACGGTAGTTACTATACAGTAGTTATTTACTACACAGTAGTTGTTTAACGGAAGTCCTTGAACAAGAGGCAAGTAAAAGTAAGTACAGAAGTAAGGAACAGAAGGTAATAGAAGGAAACTAAGACTTTAACAACTATACTGCGCTACACACCATACCAATCCACTAGATAAACCCGTACACCTCTAAGGGCTCATAACCTGTAGACGTGTTAACGCCAGATCCGCAACGACGGTTGCGGCACCAGGAGGACCAGTGAGTAACCATGGAGTAACGTCCAGCGGTTGACCAATACTATAAGACACTGATCTCATTGTCTCATCAAGATATGTACACCATACCAATCCACCATACCAAACACTATCTTATATTATCGTGTACTAATCCCTGCAGCAAACCCGAAATTGGAATTACAGGCAGTGTTTGAGATTCAGCACAAGCCAAACCTTATTAGCATGCTTATGGAAGATGTTCCAGCAGATCCAGAGTTCAGTACAGTCTACAGCATCATCTCCAACAATGAAGCAGTGCAGAATGGAAGGCCATTGAGTCCATCATTGAAACAAGTCCATTAGCCTTACAGGATACGCACAGAGGCTCACCAAACAATTACTGAAGAATCATTGAAGAAATACTGAGAAATTATCGAAGAATTCTTGAAAAAACTATTGTAAACCTATGGAAGAATTCGAAGAAATATCAAAGAATTATCAAAGAATAATCAAAGAATCATCAAAGAATCATCAAAGAATCATCAAAGAATTATCAAAGAATCATCAAAGAATTATCAAAGAATTATCAAAGAATTATCAAAGAATCATCAAAGAATCATCAAAGAATTATCAAAGAATCATCAAAGAATTATCAAAGAATTATCAAAGAATTATCAAAGAATTATCCAAGAATTATCCAAGAATTATCAAAGAATTATCAAAGAATTACCCAAGAATTATCAAAGAATTACCCAAGAATTATCAAAGAATTACCCAAGAATTATCAAAGAATTATCAAAGAATTATCCAAGAATTACCCAAGAATTACCCAAGAATTACCCAATGTTCCACAATGTGAAAAGATGATCGCTAACACGGAATATACCATTCCTATCGAAACAGTTATTACTCATTAAAAACATTCGTCATTAAACTAATACGCCAGCAAGAAATATGTTATGATTAATCTCTTACCAGAATATGAAAATTGAAGTCAACCAATATCCAAGAAAGATCGCACCCGCGAAAAGACAAGGAGTCATGAAATGCACAATCTAAATCGACGAGACGTACGATTCCCAAAGAGGAGAGAGAAAGATAAACCTATCTACAAAACAACACTTCCGAATCACCTTACAATCCAAACATTTATAGCTGATTACTCAAGACGANGATTCCCAAAGAGGAGAGAGAAAGATAAACCTATCTACAAAACAACACTTCCGAATCACCTTACAATCCAAACATTTATAGCTGATTACTCAAGACGAATTGCCCAAATTCAAGTTCAGATTCAAATTCAAATTAGAGCTCGAAGTTGCCAAGTTCAAATTCAGACCTATATCCAAATTAGATGGTTTGAGCTCGGCACCAGATCTTGGTGGCCGTTTCTTCGGCTTCGACCGGAACAAATGCACCGTACTAAGAAGAGAAGATAATGGAGCTCCACTTTTCACGTCATTTAAAAGCTGGTAGCGTTGGTTATGAACCATGATGAACTCGCCATTATCATATTCGCTTTTCCGGTCAAAAGCACCCATATCGCCACCTTCCTGGGCCTTACTGAAGACCTGTACAACACCTTCCACCACAATGGAAAAGCCAAGGGTTTCGTCCAAACACCCTCATCATCCACTAGTTTTTGGGTTGTCATATTTTTGGTAAGTTCATGGAAAACCGGTCTTTCAAGGTACCCAAACACCTTGATGGCCAGGAGAAACTCGTCCAAGTAGTTGAGAAAATGATTCCATGTACATGTGCTTTCATGTCTTCTTCTACAGAATCACTCTACAGAATGACTGTAGACTAAACGATAGAGTAGAAGTAGGAGCATTCACTACACAATAGAGTACAAGTATGGACTACACAGTGGGGTGAAGCTTGGACTAGAAGATGGAGTTGGAGTAGTTTGGAGCATGATGGAGTGTATGCTACACCCCGAAAAAACCAGGCTAAATTTGCACCTCGATTGTGGTACTATATTCTCGCGTTATGAGCCCGCAAAGATTCAACACCTTCCCGATTCTTTCATGAAACACACCAAAGTCCGAAATAGCGTCAAATTATTATTACAGAAGCAGAAAGAACATGCTCATTTTATTGTCACAGAAGACACATTGGTCATTACTATTGTCGCAGAAGACACATTTACTATATCATCACAAAAGATGATGAAATCCAAAATTGTCAAGTATAGCCTCTGGCGCGGATTACTCGAAATTGTTATATCGAACTTAGGGTATGAGAAGATTCAAAAAGCGAATGCAGATTAGTAATAGATCTGATAAAGTTTTATAACTTAATCCGAGAGGATGCAGACTAGAATGATTGTGATGTTCATAATTATTCAGCTCTTTAAGAGCAATACGATAATCTAAAGCTTTCGGTAGATTATGATAGAGGTCTTGTTATAGTACAAGTGAAAAGAGTGTGACCTAGGGCTAATCCGTGTTATCCTCAATTGTTCTGAGAAGTCCTGAATCTGTGCGAGGGGCTTAGAGTGTTCGTCACGCCGACGTCGTTTTGCGTGATCCGTGTCTATGCCATGAGCGTTGTAGTTCTCGCAGTGCTCCTTGAGATTCACGAAATCTGGAACTCTGCCTTTAGCTGTGATACGGTTGATTTACAAGTGTTACAAGTGTACAAGTGTTACAAGTGTACAAGTGTTACAAGTGTACAAGTGTTACAAGTGTACAAGTGTACAAGTGTGACAAGTGTACAAGTGTGACAAGTGTACAAGTGTGACAAGTGTACAAGTGTTACAAGTGTTACAAGTGTTACATGTGGATTTACGTGGATTTATGTGGACCTATTGGAATAGACGAGTGAAGGAGCGAATTACTTAACTATTGTTGATCATTTTACGCGATATGTGCAGGGTGCCGATAAAACTGAAGACAGAAGTGCGCATTGGATAAAACAATATACAGTGTTTTTCAAAACTATTCAGACCAGAACGACAAAACGATTCAGACCTACACGACAAAATGTTTCAAACCAATAAGACAGAATGGTTCAAACCAAATGGCGTAATGTTTCACACCAACTTTTATTAGAATTCAATATTCTGAAATCTTAAATCTGGACGATTGCCTCATATGTACTACATACTCTACTATACTCTATACTCTACTATACTCTATACTCTACTATACTCTATACTCTACATACTCTATACTCTACTATACTCTATACTCTACTATACTCTACATACTCTACTATACTCTATACTCTACTATACTCTACATACTCTACTATACTCTATACTCTACTATACTCTATACTCTACTATACTCTATACTCTACTATACTCTACATACTCTACTATACTCTATACTCTACTATACTCTACTATGTCCTAGTGATATGTAATCTACCATGAACTCTACTATGCATTCTACGTACTAGTATGTATTTGGGAGTCTTGCAGTACCAATCAAGGGTGAAATACGGACGGAACTGAACTGGTTTCATTGTTATACTGTATACAACAACCTGTCCATTTGGTTTGAAACATTATGCGAAGGGGTACGAAACATTTTGTCGCGCTAGTTTGAATCATTTTGTCGCGCTGGTCTGAATCGTTTCGAATAACACTGTATTCTCCAGTGGCAACAAAATTCCAGAACCGCTATTATACTGTGCAATTACCATCGGACGAGGGGAATTCAAGAACAAGGAGTTCAGAGATAAAAGCCCACATAGTGGCTAATATTGTAATATTACAATGAAGTAAGATTGCATGAGCCGTATGCGATGAAAGTCGCACGTACGGTTCTTAGGGAGAAACTGAGAGGTTCTAGCTATCCCAATTGGGCCAGTGAGTTATATAATTTAGTGAAAAATTGAAGAAAGATGCTTCTATAAACCCAAGTACTCAACTTTTAGACACTATAGAATATATATCATTTATTGATATTTTTTCAAATTCGCTTAAATTGGGTTTATCTTCATTAAATTATGAAATTTTTAAATAAAAAAAATCAAATAGCTGAAATAATTTAATGCCATTTTGTTTTCTTTAAGTTTTGTTATTATATTGGTTTTTTCGATTATTGATAAATCTTTTCTATTATATATTAATACGCTTCTCTAAATATTTTATAATGATAATATTTAGATGTTAATAAATAACATTAACTAAATGCTCTATTTTAGATATTTTAAAAACTCATTGTTTTATCTTTACATATAATACCAACACCTAAATTGTTTTTATTTTATGTAATGTGCTCATTATATTGACTTTGAGCTATTTGAAAATTTAAAGTTGTAGAATTACGATTTTTAACAAAATGAATATTAAATGTGCCATCTCCATCTGTAAAGCCCACTAATCATTGTTCAAAATTAATGCCCGTCCGAAGGGTGTTAGATTAGATCTATTATCCTTATTTGATATATCACCTATTTCATTTAAAGTTTTTTCTTTTTTGTGAAGGAACTATCTATTTCTTTATTTTCCGAAATCAAAATTTCTTCATTTACTTTTTTATCTTCGCCAGCTGTTTGCTGTTGAACGTTAGCATATACCAATTGGTATACAGGAACCGTTATATAGTTGGACTGCAATAACTCTTAAAGGAGCGACTTGGGTAATCAGTTCTGACATCTGTCTTGTAACTCTATTGCTATGTAAAGTAGTGAGTTCGTGATCTCTGTTTCACAATTGATGCCGCTCAATACTGAGCAGAATCCTTGCTTTATATAGTTATTCCTGGGGCCTCCCAAACGATCTCTCTCCTTCGTCAAAGCCCTCATCTATATTGTCTTCTCCAAAACAATGCTCAGAGCTAGACGGAGCTAGACGGCAGCCCATAGAGCCCTAGCTCTACCTTTGTCTCTTCTTCAACAATACCCAACATTGTTTCATCTGGATAGCATGGCATGAGCATGCAGTACCCGCACATGTACTGGTCTCAAGTTCATCAGTCACATGTCGCATGTTCCAACATTTGCTGTGTGTTTTTTGAAGTAAATAAAAGATATTGTTTAGTATTTTTAGTATTAAATTTATTACTTTCTGGTTTTAGAGAGATATTTATTCCATCTAGGTATAGTTCATAACCCAAAGGTCAATCATTTATACCTCATGCTTTTATTAAATTTTCTAATAGACATAAAATATGATGTATTATCATGTTAAGTGTTAGATTTTTGAATACGTCTAGTACTAGGAGTTATGTTCATTCGTTGATGGATCCCCAATAAGTGGGAATCCGAGTAATTATATAGTTAGCCAGTGAATACCAGAGAGTGAAGCAGGGCGCTTAAACGCCATGTCACGAGGTAAGGCGAATCGATGAGTCCAAGTCACGCGTTATGGTGCCTTGGATGAGTCACTGGCATTCGTAGACTCGAAGATACCTCTATGGGTAGTGTGTCTACCCATGGTAGGTCTAACATTCAGTCTCTGATGCAGATAAGAATATATGCAGGCACTTCAACCTATTATAAAAATTATTACAGTATTCCCTTTAATAAGCATATACGAGTATTTTATAATTCATTTAAATATTTCTCATATAGAGATATTTTTTAAATTGGTTTTTCATGCATCGAATGATATTTTATACGGCTTATTAAAAACCCTTCAACCAATTCGATATCAGATCAAGAATGTCGTTAGTAGTGACTGTTGCATAATCCGTAGCACTCAAATCTAAAAGTACTTTCTTTGGCGGATTCAATCACTTTTGCTAACCAAGTACTTTTTTCTTTGCCGGAGCATGTATGTGTAGAGAAAAAAGAAACCCGGGATGTACAAGAACATGCCTGCACTGAGAAATACCTTGTAGCCGCCGGAGACGCTCCCAAGCGTCTTGTACACCACTATAGGCTCACTGAACAACCCCAAAGGGTACATGAGCAAGAAGGTCAGGTAGCGGAGCCAGAGGAGCCAGGAGGGCACATGGCCAAATTGCTTGGCGGCATAGAAGCTGTAGCGGACGATTTCGGTAGATGCCCATGCCAAAATAAGGACTGAATACGCCACAGTGTAGTTTCCTGGGGAGTCCGGCACATAGTACGAGATTCCCAATGTGATAACCAACCGGGCAAAAAACTGGAGGAGAAGCGACGAAAGGGGAGAAGGAACAAGGCCAGAAATGGCATGGAAAAGCTCAAAAATAGCGTTCAACGTTTGAACTTGCACTAGGAGTTTGTGGGGCCAGGGCTCAGAATGGCCCATGGAGTAAACGCCATTTCCGGAGATTCTGGCCCAAACGTCTTCAGAGAGAATAACTGCCCATGCTGCACACGAGATGGAGTTGTATAGTTTGAGGTATGCCATGGTAGGTTATGTTGTGATGGTGTTGTGATGTTGTGGTAAAGTAGTGTGGGGCCCAATTCAGTGCACGACAGAGCGGTACACGTTCAAAACAGTACACAGAAATTTCAAAGTCCTATGCAGGAGCTCCAGAGTGATATACAGGATATCCAAATGATTGCGCAGAAATCCCCTAAAAAGTATTCTTTTTATTGTGTTTTCAATTACTTTTCCTAATTGTTTTTCTCTCGATCTGTCGCCTTGACCAGGAAATGCGGTGCCTTTTATATTCGCACCTCGCTGTAGACGTGTTAACGCCAGATCCGCAACGACAGTTGCGGCACCAGGAGGACCAGTGAGTAACCATGGAGTAACGTCCAGTGGTT
>NKZN01001393.1:0-56905 GCA_002374485.1 Metschnikowia santaceciliae | reverse complement strand
AAACACTTCTGAAACACTTCTGAAACACTTCTGAAACACTTCTGAAACACTTCTGAAACACTTCTGAAACACTTCTGAAACACTTCTCAAACACTTCTCAAATAATTCTTCAACACTTCTTCTATCTTCATATTCCGAGTGCTATTTTTTATGGGCACTGGGCATTTGCTCCTATGGTTAGCATTAGACTCAACTGGTACTCAATCATAATGCATTCCATCCTGTTCATGTGTGAATATCACATTCCGAACCACCATATCACTCCACCCCATTATTATTCCTCTCTCTATCACTTAACATAATCAATTCCGTTCATATTCTTTTGCTGGACCTGTATATAATCTCCACACATCCATTCATCCAGAATTTTCGAAATTCATTGAATATAATCCTCCAAAAAAATGAATTTTCCTGATACCCAAATCGAGCCGTCTTTCAAAATCTCTCTTTTCTTCTTTTCTTCTTCGTTTCTGTTTTGATGTTTCCTTGTTCCTGCATATGCGCGCGATGATGCCCTCACCAAAATCTCATCTCATCAGTACACACGCAAATGGCCAAACCACAGCCCAAAGGCAAGATCAGCATCAAGCAAAAAGCTCCTGTAAAAGGAAAGAGGAGTGCATCCAGTCGAGACTCGGCAGATAGTGTAGGTCTGAAACACGCTTCTGCAGGATCCAAGCAGCACGAACTGCAGAAACCAACCAAACTCGCCAAACCCACCAAATCCAAAACTACCGAACCCGAATTTTCAGATGATACAGACTCGGGAATCGATGAAGATGACGAATTGGGAGTCCAGGGTGCCCAAAGTTCCGAGGAAGAAAGCCAAGACTCGGAGATTTCCGGATCCGACAATGACGGTATGGAAAATAGTGACCAATCAGACGAAGAAATCGAGGAGGACGACTCCAAACATTCTGAAACAAATGACCAAGGCTCCGAAAATGAGGGTGAAGATTCCGAATCGGAATTCCCAATGAAGAAAAAAAAGAAAACCGCCGATGATGGCCGTCAAACATTTGCTAGTGCATTCAATGCGATTATGGGGTCCAAATTGAAGGCGTATGACCGTAAAGACCCCATTTTGGCTCGTAACAAATCGGTGTCGAAAGAGTTGGAAAGCCATAAGTTGGAGGCCAGGGCAAAAAGAGCTCTTCATACGGAAAAAATGGAGCTTCTTAATAAGTATCACGTGACCGAGCTCTTACCCCTGGCCCTGGAGCCCGAAAAAGTCCGTGCTTATTTGGACAAGGAAAAAGCTTTGAAGAAGATTGCCCAAAGAGGTGTGGTTAAACTCTTCAATGCAGTCATGTCGTCCCAAGCATTGGTTTCGGATGAAATGGAACACGAACATGCAGGACCCCAACGGAAAAACGAGCTTTTGACTGAAGTCACCAAACTGACCTTTTTGGATATGGTCAAGGCTGCAGGTGAGAAGGAATGAGCTGGAATGTATGAAAAATAAATTAGATTTCATGGAAGACGTGGTAAGGGCCATATAATGGGTAGTTGCACGTGACGTTAGGGTGTGATCAGTCACGTGATGCCAATCATAATGTCCATCCATCGGATCCCTTTCAGTCTTATATGAGAAGCACCCGTCTTATTGTCCAAGAGGTATTAGAGGAAACGTCATATGACTGAGAATGGAGATCATTTGACTAGAATGGAGGTCATATGACTAGAATGGAGGTTAATGTGAATGATTGGTAGTGATGCTTCTATGCCGCATCTGGAATAGAGTAGTTCTTTATTCTTCTTGCTCAATGTGTACATCATGGAATGGTATGGTGTAGTGTAGCACATAGTATAGCACTTGAATCGTAGAGCTTGGCTGATAGCACTTGAATCATAGAGCTGGGCTGATAGCACCTGGATCATAGTGCTTGGACCTGAGCACGTGTCATAGGACACTGTTAAATCATGCAATGGAATGATATTCCATGAAATATTGGATGATGGTGGGCCAAAAGTAGACATTGGTTGAATCAAGTGACCAGGATATATGACCTTAGATGTCATTCAGGTTCAGATCAGGAAATTGTATGGATTAGTTGATGATGGTTGTGATAACATGAGACCGAATGGGCAGGAGATAGACTTTACTCCATTACCCTCAATCTGGGCTTCAATTCCCATTGATCTTCAATCTGGTCTTCAATATCCATTAACTTCAATCTGGGCTTCATCATAACCTATTGTTTTAAAGCCTTCAGGACTATTGTTTGGTATTTAGGAAGTAACTTGCTCCCTCACTTGTCTCTGTTCGAATCGGTCCACATAAGTCCACATGAAACGCCTGTAAGGGATGTGTTACCACCGTATATGACGTGGATACCTTGGTTTTGTGATTTATCGCTTTCATGGTTGCACACATAACACACTGAGTTGATTTCACATGAGGATTATCGCATCTTAAACCATCAATTTGTTTGATAACCCTCCATTGATCTTCACTCGAATGTCCATATCTCGAATGATATTTCATGGCTAATGTATCAAGGTTTTCTGTTCCTTGATCTGTCTTCGTGATTAGCCTAACTTTCTTGAGTTTCTTCTCTTCATTACCTTCAATCTAGGCTTCAATTTCCATTACCTTCAATAAGGACTTCAATCTCCATTTCCTTCAATCTGGACTTCAATCTCCATTACCTTTAATCTGGACTTCAATAGATCTTAAACAATTGTTTGACTTCGCGATTAAATGGTCAGCAAGATTGTAGTAGAATCCCTGGGTAGTATGAGTGGAATCATAGTTAATAAATTTGTTCCGCTAAAACAAATCAAATAAGTCACTGTTGGTAAATTTTTGACCCTTTAGCTCTGCTCTCTTTTGATGATACTTCGAGAGTTCATTTAGTAAACCCTTTGGTAGACCCATAGAATGCACGGAATGGGTTGGTAGATTGGATATAACGGACTGGACAGAATGAATATAAAGAACCAATATCATGGATAGAAAGGTAAGATCAATATGGGTGGAAGAAAAAGAGACAATAGACACAATGGTCAGAATGGTTAGAATGGTCAGTATTGTCAGTATTGTCAGAATTGTCAGACTTGTCAGGAAGGAAAAAATAATCTTGTCATGTCTTATTTGCTGTATTTAGCCTCATCCACTTTACATACCAATGAGTGGTGGAGTGAATTGGTCTTCACAGAAAGGATGGCTGAAACTGAAGAACTGCAAAAGTCTGATATAGTAGCATAGTATCCTTAGACTTATTTTGGATTTCTGGCAAGTCTCTGGTGTGCTCAGACACAACTCAAAACTGCTAACACCCAATATGGGCAATAAAAAAAGTATCGAAAGCCTGGAGAGATTCGTAGGGCCCGAATGGCTAGGAATGAGATATATCTTTTATTTTAACCCTTCAACCGGTCAGTCTTGTTCATCTCTGAAATCCGTTGGCCGCTTGTCATCTTTGGTTTTGTGGCTCTTAAATGACCATGACACATTAACTAGAAGCTGATACGTGCTATACTCACACCATGAGCTCATCTAAGACGATTTATGGTTCTCTTTGAGTAGGTGTAACCAGACTGAGACTCTGCTATCAATGGATAGTTAGATACCTGAGATGGCCACTAAAATAGCTTGTGTCTGACTGTTGATTTATCAACCCAATCATTGGTAGTACTTGAAGAGGACCAAAATCGGAAATCAATCAGTCGATAATTCTTTCAGTGCTCCAGCTTCCTTTGTCGACAATCTTTTGATTACCGATTCGTTTTGACTCTTAAAATAGACTTAGGTAATCAATCTGGAACGTGTTAGTTGATCCCGTAGGAGCTATGAGTTTTGAAAGACATGAAATTCGTTTGGTGACTCCCCACATTGGTATAAAACCATTTCAAAAGGCAATCACGAGGGGAGTGAAGCACGATGTTGTTTTCTTTTTGGAGTCGGTAGGAGTAGTGAGATATCCGGGAAGCTTTTGTCAATAGCAAGATGAGGCTAGGAGATTTAGACACTCTTAGAATGTAAAGGTAGCATGTAGTCCTGACGACTTCACTTAAAGAATTCCTATGGAATCATTGTTCTCGGTTCGCAACCAACAATTTAGTGTTGACAATTATTCACGCCTCAATTCCCGATTCAAAAAACCCTTTCATCAATGTCTTTCAAAGACAAAGAGTATTCCATTTAATCATAGCACACGTTCACCATGTTCATGTTGAACTAGTCCATAATTACCAGAGCTCGAGTTCCAGAACGGAATTCAGTTTCTGAAACCATTTTAACTTCAAAAACATCTTTTGGCAAGTTCCATAGTGAACACAGACTCACGGAAATGGAGCACCTATATTGATTTTGGCAGAGCAATGGGATTTCTAAGAAGACCATTGGATATCTTGAAGTGAAGCCCAAATTAAGCAAAGAAGCGGTTCGGAAATTCCAAACAGATCTCATAAACGTCAAAACGCTGGAAGATAACCCAATCTGTTAGTCTAGTTTGATTCAATTCGTAACAACAGTTTAATTTCCACAAAACATCCAAACAATTATCAAGACCCTCTTCATGCAGTGAAAGACCTTAATTCATTACTGGTCAAGGTATAAAACACCATTAAAGATATTAGATCTTCCAAACCAAACCTTCCAAGCCTCTATGGACCTCCAAAGTAATGACATTTTCATCCAGGTATCTATGGCTTTATTCTGCCTATCAAGATTCACAAGTGTATTGCTTCAAAAGCTTCAACCTTGGAACATGTTGATTTGAAGCCAAAAGCAGAATTATTTTAAGAATCTATAGTTACTGCGGCGCAGATTTCCCCCACAATTGTAGCCCCAAATTCAAGGATTTAACCTCTAAATCCTAACCCCTGAGATCCAAGATTCATTTTATCAACTTCTAAAATCAGTTCCAAAACTCCACTTCAAAATTTCACATCAATTTATGTGGGTAAACAAACTCCGACTTGTCCAAATATACCTCTTCAAATCCGATTTCAAAGAAGCATTGTTTAAGAACTCTTCTTTTAGGTCACTCATTGAGGTCACTCTCTCTGTTTCCATCACTCAACTAACGATTATGATTGTTCCTCCTCAGATTGCTCCTCCTCAGTTGCCTCTGCTAATCACTTCAGACTGAGAGCCTTCTGTTCTTGATAAAACATAGTAGCTCTATTCCTGTATTTGTCCCTTCTGCTTTCTTCAAAAAGAAGAAAAATATTAAATCAACTCTCGACAGCCTCGGATAAACTAGGGGTGGTAAAGCTCTCATGGTCACTGTCAATCAATAACACCCACATCCACATCCACATTCAATTCCTGACATGTCACAAAACACATTTCATTTCAAAGAATATTTTTTTCCCTTCAATTCCTTCAAAGATCCACAAAACGGGTACATCCAAAACGCCTACATTTGTTCTTTGTGACTCGTTCCAGAATACATAGTGCTTGCCATGAAAAAAGGGCTCCATAAACTTATCGCGGGGGACAGCTCCTTTTATAGACTTCTCGTTTGGTGGCAAACCCAACCATCGCAATGCGCAAAGTGTCAGATCTCTGTTTCATCATATGTTTTGCAGCCACGCGCTTGTGCGTTTGTAAACCTAGCGTGCGTGTGTAAACCTGGTGTGCCTGTGTAAACCTGGTGTGCGGGGGTGCAGAGCGCCGTTCATAAGTCGTGCGAGGACCAAGTGATGACTAACGATCGCAAATGGGGAAGCGTGTCGGTTTTTGCGAGCGACAATGTCGCAGTGATGAAATGTCGAGGGATGTCGCAATTCGCAGCGGGTTTAATGAGGGCAATGAGACTCGCAATTAGCGCAAATCAGACTCGCAATTACCGCAATCAGACTCGCAATTCGGACAAGCCCGGAAAAATAGTGCGGCTACCTGGGTGCCATACTAAGTGGGTCTCATGCGCGGCCCCCCGCACAATGCAACTGATATACACGCCTCGATGCCCCTGCACCCTCCGCTATTATATAAATCCACCACGCTCTACCCTCCTCGCCCTTGAATTTTTTTTTTGCCACCCACCCCTTCATTCTCTAATTCAACTCCCTACCACCCTCCTAATTGTTTTCATTTACAACACCTAATTGGGCCACCCACTACTTCATACAATACTGGTCCAATACTCCCTACAATACTGATCCCTATCAGTACTTCTCCCTAGCTCCCAACCGCTTTAGCTATCATACCCCTATACATTATGTCAGGCCGGATCCAATTAATAGGCAAACGGTTCCAGTCATTAAGGGGCCCCACGGCTAACCGCCCAATCGTGCTTACACGCCCCTCGAATGACGACATTACCCAGTTGTCGCACTATCCAGGGGTACGCAGCGATATCACGCCTTTGGAGTCCGCCGGCCACGTGTCCCAATCTCAATACAAACAACAAGCAAGCGAGAGCCGTATCATGACGTCTCGGTACCCCGATAAGAACATGATGCGTATTATTGGCAGTTGCCTCTGGGCGTTTTCCGGCGGGTTCTCCGATGCGGCTCCGGGTGCACTTCTTCCCACGATCGAAGCTCACTATAATATCTCGTATTCGGTCGTGTCGCTTATTTGGATGTCTAATGCCGCCGGATTCATATTGGTGGCGATTTTCTCCCATAAAATCCAGCCTTGGTTTGGTAAGGCCAAGTCCATTCCGCTTGGATGTCTCCTGTCCATTCTTATGTACTCGATTGTAGCCAGTGGAGGTCCTTTTCCACTTATAGTGGTTGGTTTTTTTTTCGGAGGAATCGGACTAGCCATAGTATTGGCCCAGGTCAATATTTTCTTGCTGAAATTAGATAAAAGTTCCAAGTATCTCTCCTTCTTTCATGGGGGGTACGGGCTTGGCGCCACAGTGTCACCATTTGTGGCCACCACTATGATCGAACATAATATCCATTGGAATTACGTGTACATCGTGAACTTGGGCTTGATGTTAATCAACTTGGTGTTTTTGTTTTTTGCTTTTAGAGGAGCAGATAGCGATTTGAAGCCCTGGGACCATTCCGAGGAGAATGACCGCCTTATTGAACAGGACCAAGTTACCAGGGTTGCATCCGCAACTCGTACGCCTCTGCCCGAACAGGATATCGGGTTGCAAAACTTACTGGATAATGTTACTCGGGCGTTTGAGCTGCAAAATAGTCATACAGACATTGACGACGACATTCTACCCAACGCCCGTGCACCCGACACTGGCCTGAACCGTGTACCGGAGATTTCCAACCCATCCACCCCAACCGTTGCAGCAACGCAAGTCCAAAGTGCCATGCGGCTGGCTCTATCAAATAAGCTCACATGGATGATCTCTCTTTATGTGCTTTGTTACCAGGGCACAGAAGTGGCTTTGGGAGGCTGGATTGTCTCGTATTTGGTGGATTATCGCCACACCAGTGCCTCCTACGGATACGTTCTGAGTGGATTCTGGGGTGGTTTGACTCTAGGCAGGATTATCTTGACCCGACCCTTACACAAGCACTTGGGAGCCCGGAGATCTGTCAATATCCTCGTCTACTTCACACTTATTTTCTTGGTTTTGACTTGGGCCATTCCTAGCGACATTGTGCTGGGTGTTTTTGTCTCCTTGGCAGGTGTCACTATTGGCCCTGTCTACCCCATGTTGATTACTACAGTTTCAGCAATGCTTCCCCGGAAAATCCAGGTCGTGTCGCTCACGATAATGACTGCATTTGGGTCCAGCGGAGGAGCCCTTATTCCATTCTTTGTGGGTTTGATCCTGCAGTCTGCAGGAACGTTTGTCGTGCTTCCAGTGTGTATCACCACCTACCTGTTGGTGTTCATCACGTGGATCTGCTTGCAAATGGTCGGGTCACGTGACCAATACCTCCCCCTTCCCCGTCGTTTCCTCGCTGTAATCTGGTGAATCAAACACAATTACCAAAAACTGAGTAACGGTGGATGTTTATATTGGTTTACATTGGTCAAATCTATGTTAAGCTCTTTGGATCTGGAAAGGGACGGTGACTGGGCTATGTGCAGGACAGATGATTATCCACACACCAAATATAGCTTTTTACGTCTATAGAGTAATCAGCAACGCTGTGAGATGTCAAAACATATCCAAATCCAATGGATACAATGAGTGTGATGGAGGCAGTAATAATAACCTAATGGAAAACAGACCTGCGACAAATCTGAAACAAGATCAAAATGTCCGTTTTGGGATGCAATTGGCCTATATTCAGGACCCCACATAATATTACATACCTTACAAATTTACAGTGTTCACACTATAAGTTGAAGCTATGGCGGTAGTTTGATCTAGGGTAAGCTAACGGGATTGCTTATATGCCGGTTTATTCTTTGTATGCAGTATTTAGTTTTTTATATTCAGTGTTTACTCGGCTATATGCCGAACGTTGGGATATATGCAGTACTAGTTCATCTATCTACAGTCTGTGCGCATATATAACTCGCACCTGAAACCGTCCCCAAACGCCTCCCAAACATGCCCATTGAAGTTCTGATCAAGCAAGGCGACGCTGCCGCCAAGGCAAACGACTTCCTCACAGCCATTTCAAAGTACACGGACGCCTTGGGTGAAAATCCCCAGGCGTTTGCGCCTCTTATAAAGCGAGCCCAGACCTACACCAAGCTTTGTGACTATGATTCCGCCAAAGCCGACATTTCCAAGGCGTTCACGATACTGGAACAACGCGGCAAAATGGCCGATAAGGCCACGTGTTATTTCCGGCTTGGTATGGTGAATTACTCGGAGAAACACTATGTGCAGGCGTACACCAATTTCCAATGGGCCAAGACGTTCAAAAGCTCCGAGCCGGCTTTGGATATATGGATCGAAAAGGCCCGCCGAGACTGTGTCAAGCATGGGCTTGACTATGGGAACACTGGAGGGGATGGCGGATCTGATAGTGGAATTGAGCTGGGTTCGGGTTTTGGGCAGGACACGACCTTGGACCAAATTTCTGGCCAAATTTCTGGCCAAAGTTCGGGTCAGAGTCCAGGCCAGAGTTTGGGCCAAAGTTCGGGCCCCCGTTTGGGTCCAACCTTTGTCTCTGACTCAGTATCGGAACCCACATCGGTCCCCACATCCGAGCCAACCTCGACGGCAACCTCGGTGTCGGCCCTGGTCCTGGCCTCGGTGGAAGCCCTCAACAGGCAGGCACCCATCAAACCCAAAATCAGAGACGAGTGGTACCAGAGCAAAGACCGAGTTACCATCACCATCTACGCGTCCAACATCGCGTCGGAGACCGTGCACGTGACCTTCACTGCTCGGTCGGTTTCGGTATCGTTTCCCACATCAGAAAACTCCGAATACAACTACTCGTTGGATCGATTGGCCGGAGATATACTTCCGGACAAAAGCTCATACACCGTTATGACCAAGAAAATCGAAATCGTGCTCATCAAAGCTGTGGCCACCAAGTGGTCCTGTCTAGAAGCACAAGAAATGGTTTCAGCCGTGACTTCTGAAACAGGCTCCGTTCCAGCGTATCCCTCTTCCTCCCGCAAAAAGACGGATTGGGCCAAGTTCGATGTGCAGGAAGAGGAAACCGACGGCAACCCGGAAGATTTCTTCGCCAAGCTATATAAAGATGTGGATGAAGATACGCGGCGGGCCATGATGAAATCGTACGTGGAGTCCAATGGGACGGTGCTCACCACCAACTGGAAGGAGGCCAAGGATAAGAAATTTGATACGCGGCCTCCTGATGGAATGGAGGCAAGGAAGTGGTGAACCATTGAAGGTGTGGTGTTTTGGGATAAGTGGGCCTGTACATGGTGCTTTGATTAGTGATTCACTGTTTCACGAGTGTTTCATGGTTGTTTCATGATACCGTTGTCTGATGCTTGTTTCACCCTTTTCAGATGCTTGTATCGTGGGTATTTAATGATTGTTTCACCATTCTTTGATGCTTGTTACAGGTGAAAGTATAGAGCTTGATCCATTCTTCTATGAAGAATATGACACGTGGTGGTTATGATTGTTTTATGACTATTTCATGACTGTTTACGGTGAATTTGTTCCTAGCTGTTTCATGACTGTTTCATTGTCGTTTCATTGTCGTTTCATTGTCGTTTCATCGTCGTTTCATGGTATCAGTGTATATCTTCATTCAAGTCAAACTAGCTTCAAAGTGTTCATGGTGAAACAGTCACGTGCTGGTGAATAGTTGTTTTACAGGTGTTTCAGACTTGTTTTACAGTTGTTTCACAGTTGTTTCATGGTTAATTTGCTCCTAGCTATTCATTGCTATTTGGTGTTGTGGCTAAACTGTCATCTTATTTCATGGTTGTCCATTATGCCAGGTACAGGTTGTGACATGATTGTTTCATGACTGTTTCATGACTGTTTCATGACTGTTTCATGACTGTTTCATGACTGTTTCATGACTGTTTCATGAATGTTTCATGACTTCTTCATGACTGTTTCATGACTTCTTCATGACTGTTTATCATTGCTGGTTGTTAATTATGAATCTGTTAGATGGTTGTTTCATAGTTGTTTCATGGTGAATTCGCTACAAGCTTTCTTGTTCCATGAGTGTTTCATTACTGCTCCATTCTTGTTTGCTTGTTACCGGCGAATATGCCACGGGGCTATTGAGAGATGTGCATGATCGTTTATGGTAAAACTATGAAGATGCTAATGTTGTTTCAGAGATGTTTCAGTGCTGTTTCAAAGGTGTTTCATGGCTATTCATGTTCATGGTTCATGGTATTCATGATAAATTAAGGTCTTGAATTTTTTGAGTTTCAGAATCACTCGATAATTTTGGCTGTTTCATTGTGGCTTCATGGTTGTTTCATGTTCATGGTTATACATGAATTAGACTCTGATTTGGTGGCTGTCATCGACGTTTCATGCTTGTTTCAGGTTATCTTTCTACGAGCTGACGTCTTATGCTTGTTTCATGCTGTTCATGCTGTTCATGCTGTCTCATGAATGTTTGATGAATGTTTCATGAATGTTTCATGGATGTCTCATGAATGTTTCATGAATGTCTCATGCTGTCTCATGCTGTTTCATGCTGTTTCATGCTGCTTCATAGCTGCTTCATAGCTGCTTCACGTTGTTCCATATTATGCTGCTTTTTGTTAGGGGAAACTGTTATGGTTGCTTTTACAGGGAAGGTTGATACTGACTGTCGTGTGTCATGTTTGTTTCAAAGTTGTTTCAGGCTGGTTTCATGACTGCTTTCAACTGTTATATAAAGTTTTTGAACTACATGGTGATTTTGTTGCTGTCATAATAGTTCATGGTTGTCTTTCTGATGCTGTCATGTTTGTTTCAGTATTGTTTCATGTTTGTCACAAAACCGCTCAATACACACACCCTGGTTCACGATGGTTCATGGTAGTTCATGGTACTTCTTGATATGCTACATTATGTGGCTCTTGATATGTTGTATGGTGCCTGGTGGTGCTGGTGGCTGTATTGGGTTAATGCAGTCCTCACCTCAGAGGTTGTTACATGAAGATGTCATATGATCTGTCACCTGACCATCACCTGACCATCACCTGACTATCACCTGACTACCACCTGACGGTGTATACAGTCCGCCGCTTGCTTCCTGCAGTACTTGCCAAAGCTTTGTTCTGATTGGCTGACCGGCTTAGACCCTAGCCACCCCCCCTTAAATCGCACGCCCCATGCACCAGGCGTTTGGGAGGACTATCTCGAGCGCAGCAACGCATGATAGACGCACCGATGCGGCAGTGTGCAGGCTCAATGCACCCTCACGCGGCCAACCCAGTTTATTTCATGCGCGTCCCTAATCGCAACTTTTAACCCTTCCCTCCTGACTATAAAAGGACTGCTCCCCCCTGCTTTTTTCCTCCATCATGAGTTATGTTTACCGCCTAACTTGGTATGTCGTTTTGTTTCATTTGGGGGAACGTCTTTAGCTTTTGTGACGTTATCACCTCTTGTTCCGCCGTGTTCCGCCGTGTTTCATTCTTGTTACAGCCAATCAAAATCACCAATCAAATCAGAACAACCGATCAAATCACCAACAACCAAACAGCTGAGAGCATCCCAATCAGTCGTACAATTAGAGCAATAGTTAGAGATTAATCTCACGCAATCATAACTAAAACAATTCCATAGATCATTGGGATCAAGGGGTAAGTCTTCGTTGGGAGCGGATCAGTGCAGATCATTAAGGGTGTACGGATTTGATAGTGTTGGGTGTGGTTCAGGGGATGGCGATTGGAGAAGGTTTATGCTTATTTGTGGCTCTCTGTGTTACCTTCCAGGATCTATCCATTTCCCTCTGGACAATTGTGATGGTTAGCGTTGTATATGTGATTTACAGCACTCACTATTACAGCACCAACTATTGCACCATCAAATATTGCACCACCAACTATTACACCATCCACTATTGCGCCCTGCATGGGTTCTATATGATCTGATCTACTACTTAGCGTTATAGCCATGAATACGGATCAATCATGTGGATCACTGTTAGGCGAGACTGTGGCTGATTGTGATCTACTGTGGCTTTGACTCTTGGCATTTGGACTCTTGGTGATTACGTACTCGATTAATCTGTTGTTTGATCTGTTGATTGATCTGTTGATTGACCTATTTGATTGACTTATTTCATTGACTTACATGGCCTTATTATGATAAACTTTTATGCTTGACTTTTCATCATTGGCATATTTGATTGGCTGATCATGATTGGAACCTGATGATAGGTTTGCTGTTCCTGGCGTATTTGAATGAATTCTTTGATTGCCTGGTGCTGTTTCTGATTGTAAAGACTATGTCTTAGTCATAGCTTGACTTCATGAATCTGACTAAATTCTACTGAGAATCATTATGGATCAGAAACTCACGCTTGTCGCTATTGATCTAACTATTTATGACTGACTTGATACGGCAGTCTATGGCTAAGTCATATTTAGTTTACAAACTGTTAATCTTAGTCACTTGTGAAAGCCATGCAATTAGTCCAAGCGGTCTTTGGCTAAGTCATACAATGAGTTTAAGCTTATGGTGGATCATACAGTTCGTCCTTGGCTGAATTCCAGACCGTGTTCAACTTAATGGTTGGATAGCATATTCAATTACATTACTAACATTAGGCCTGCTAGTCCAGATATTCTCTCTGTTTCTGTTACTGGCAACTTTGATGGCTGGTCCAGATCTGAGCTCGGAAAGCTCCACAAGAACGCATTCTCGGAGATGTATGAGACCTTCGTGAAGGTATCGGAAAAGCAAAAGTTGGTGTTCAAATTCATTCTCAACGATGAATCTTGGGAAGTAAGCGAAACGCTTAAAGCCGAATTTGACGAGCATGGCAACCGGAACAATTACGTCGAGGCCAGCGAGTTGGTTCCTTGTGAGGATTCCGCCGAACCAATCCAAGACGAGACTTCCACTGAGCCAATACAAGACGAAACTTCAGTCCCAATGGAAAGTGAGCTGAAGCCAATTAATGAATCGGTTCAGCCAATTGTCAATGAGACTTCCGTTGAGCCTGACAGTAATTCGGCTGATCCAGTTGATGAGACCTTTGACTCTGGAAATAATTCGGTTGATCCAGCTGATGACCCAGTTGACCCAGTTGATGACCCAGTTGACCCAGTTGATGACCCAGTTGATGACCCAGTTGACCCAGTTGATGACCCAGGTGACCCAGTTGATGAGCCAATTGACCCAGTTGATGACCCAGTTGACCCAGTTGATGAGTCCATTAATTCGTCAGCTAATGAAGTGGTTGAAGATGCAAGTGGACCAAAAGAGGTTCCAGCTTCTGAGGATGAAACCGAATCAATCATACACCACGACCACGAGATTCTTATCATTTCCACACCCAATCTGTGCGGAAACGGCACCGTGGATTCATGGCATGAAGCAGGCGAAATCTACGATCCTAATGACGACAAAGAGAACTTAGAGTACTTGCTGCCAGCGGAATCGTCATTTACTGAGCTCTCTTTCGTGACCAGTGACACCAAACTCCAGTCACCCCAATTCGAGATGCTCCTGGGCAGCGCGCGGAAATCGCCCGAAGAAAGTTTTGACTCTACTGTCGACGAGACCCAATCGAGTGTCAACACTACTCGAGTCTTGGGCATAATTGAGGGTGCAGGAGGGGCCAACAACCGGTTGGGAGAGTTGACCAAACCAAGCGAGTCCCGGCGGTCCAGTGGTTTCTTCGGCCGTATCCTGGGTTTCTTCCGGAGCTAGTCGAGTGGAAGGGAGAGATGCCAGGTCAAGAGTCGGGATGAGACTTGTGGGTGAAGCCCCCAAGATGGCAAGATACTAGAATATTGATACCTAGATTCCAAAAAGGCAATCCAGATATCAAGATGGTTAATTGTTTAATCTTTTCTGAGCTAATTAGCCTGGTGCTAATATGGTCTATTGCAGTGGCCTTGGTGTCTGTCTTGGTAAGTGACCTGGTAAGTGACCTGGTAAGTGGCCTGGTGTGTGGCCTGGTGTGGCCTGGTGATTGGCCTGGTGCAGTGAGCTAATATGGTCAAATGGCCAGTGTTTTCGAGAAAGGAATAGAGCTTGATGAAATTGTGTGATCAATACTGCTACACTCTTCACTGATCAATCCTAGGTCTTTGAGTCGGATGTGTTTAGATTTCCATCTGTTTTTTGATTTGCTCTATATTCTCCTGGGGATGTCACCAAAGCCCTTCTAGTTTTGTTTCGATGTTTGTTCCAAAGTGTTCATTTGTCTGTTCGTTGTGTTCATTTCTGTCAGTATTCGTTTCTATCTGTCAGTATCATTTCGTTTGTCTGTTGGATTACTATTTAGTATAGTCGGGCAGGCTACTTCCGGCCCTTCTTCTTGCTCTTCTTCTTCTTGCTCTCATCCTTCTTCTCCTCCACCACGGGTTTCTCTTCAGCCACAGTGACTTCGGGTTCCTTGAACTCAAAGTTACTCATCACAGCAGCAACTCCAGAAGTGGCCAGAGAATTGGCCAGAGAAGTGGTTTTGGAGTCAGCATTGAGTGTACTGGAAGTCTTTGGCTCGGGGTTGGAGGTCACGTTCTTCTTGGAGCTGGCTACGCCTCGGGGTCCCAAAAACGCCAAGATCTTCGATAACTCCTTAGCCTTATACGTCAGGTATACCAAGCACTTGGACGATGGAGAGTCGTAGACCTTGAACTTGACCACGTTTTTGGCTCTTCTCTCATCACGTGCCGGGCCCAGGCCGGGCTGTGGGGCGGTTTTCCCGTCCTTGGCGGCTTTTTTCCCCGCTTTTTTCTTGCTCATGTTGGCGTATGTGATCGAGACGCTTGCACCGGGGTACGCCTCAAGGAGTTTCAGCGTGGACTCGATGAAACTGTCCATGGTGGTTGAATGAATGTGAAGAAGCCAAAGTTTATGCGAGTGTGGATGTCGCACCGCGATTTTTTGGAGGGGGTAACTTGTGGGTTTATGGGTGAGACACGACCTTTGGTTCAAGAAAGGTTTTTTAAAGTCCAACGGTTTAAGGAAATGAGGGTGGCTACTTATTTTTTAAGTGCTATTCTATCTCCAAGTGGCTATTTTTTTTCCTGGTGGCGATGCTATTTTAAGTAGTGAGTCTTGCTGTTGTTAGGCTTAGACATCACTGTCTGCAAAGAACTGGTTCTGGAAGAAACGGCCTTGGTGCAGGATGCAACGAAGTGAAACATATAAACGTGGGTCTTCGGTTGACTTATTCACTCACTGGAGATTGTTGGAGGAACCTTTTAAATTGGTTTTGGTGGTATTTATAACTGCCCCTCTGGCTTTGAGTAGCGCACGACTGGCCATCTATGCACGAAGTGCTCCGATGGCTCCTTTCGAGTATTCCAGAACAGTCCTTGCCATTGTTCTGGTAGGGAGTTTTCCGGCGCCACGTTTCTCTCAAAGGTATAGAAGCCACTCCGATTCCTTTCTTGAGGAACCATCAACGAATATAAGAAGTTAGGCATAGATGTATTAAAGAACATAACAGAACCTGGTAAATTATGGTAGCCTGTAGTGCAACGGAATTGGATAGGCCTTATAAGGCTCTGGGGAACGCATGAGTGTAGACTAGGACTGTAAGTGGGTCTTTGAGTCAGGAGTAGTCAGGTTTGACTTGAGACAAGGTATTAACAAGTCACCAGCCAAAAGCAAGGAGTCCAAGGAATCCCAAATATATATAGGATGGATCCCGCTCAATCAAGAACGGTATCACGTGACCACAAGACGGATATTTCCTCGGATTTCCTAGTACACATTAGTAGTTTAACTAAGAACCTAAGAATGAACAATGACATAACCGTTCCTGGCTATGGAAATAAGAATGGCAAACCAACCAACAGATCCTATTCTGTATGCAATATAGCTTTGCCGGAATTGAGGGTCGCGGCCGGAATTGAGGGCCCGGCCGGAATTGAGGGCCCGGCCGGAACTGTCCAGCTATAGGACCTCCAAAAGTCCACCACTCAAAGATTATTGACTCCAAAATATTGACTATGAAGTCCGGAATTCCAGGAAGCCACCAAATCAAGTTTTATCAAAATCCTTTGAAAAAAAGGTCGTTTGCGTTGGGCTTTTTTCTGCTGAGGTCGCCTGGTGCACGGGTGTTTTTTGCACCCAATTCATTCTCAATTCCGAGGTCCCACCCCCATTTCCACCGAAATACGTGCACCCAAAAACTACCTTGAGTGTGTTGGGAATCGAGTCCAACTCGGGTACTGAGATGTAAGGTATCCTGATAGGGTCAACACCTGCATCCTACCCATATTTCATGTTTGTGCAGAATTCCATACATAATATCCAGGTTTTCCTCCACTTGGACTAAGGCGTTACTCGCTCTGCTAGGTTCGGTAACTATGAAAAACTTTAGAACGTGCAATATGGCCATATAGAGACGAACGGATCGAACTACATGTCGAAATCCAACAGAGTCACTCTTGAGACAATCACCGGCTCAGACTCTCGGACTCAGACTATCAGACTATGACTTTTGAGTCACCATCGAGTCACTATAGAGTCACTATCGAGTCACTTTAGAGTCACTATCGAGTCACTATCGAGTCACTTTAGAGTCACTATCGAGTCACCATCGAGTCACTATTGAGTCACTATTGAGTCACTATTGAGTCACTATTGAGTCACTATCGAGTACTCTGAGTCACTATAGAGTACTCTGAGTCACTATCGAGTACTCTGAGTCACCATCGAGTCACTATTGAGTCACTATTGAGTCACTATTGAGTCACTATTGAGTCACTATTGAGTCACTATTGAGTCACTATTGAGTCACTATCGAGTACTCTGAGTCACTATCGAGTACTCTGAGTCACTATAGAGTACTCTGAGTCACTATCGAGTACTCTGGGTCACTATAGAGAAGTTAAAGAGTTGAACCAAGTTATCAGGACAACTAGCATGAATAACTGAACTTCAATCATGACGGCCACGTTCGAAATATATGAACACATCATGGTCAGAGTTGAGCTCATGAGCCAAACATTTGTCACAAGCAATATGACTGTTGCATTAGTTGATTTGTTTGAAATTAACTATAGGTGCATTCATAAACCTTCTCGTGAGAAATAACTCCTGAGTTGCGATGGTTAAAGATATTGGAGTCAAACCCTGAAGTCGAATATTCAGACAGAGAGTTAAAAAACAGAATCCACGGATTGCAACTTGCAGTATCTTGGGCCCCACGGTCACATACTTCACTGTGTAAGTCACTGTGGTAGAGAGTGTGTAATCAGACATGGACACCTTTCATATATGGATAAACTTTCCAGATGTGGCTGGCTGGGCCTTTCATAGAGTATGATGACCGATACAGCTGGATACATGATCAATATATTCCTTTGTCCACCTCTTGAGCATAATGTGAGACTTTGGGTTATACCGCTATATCTATACTTACCCAGTTGCTATACCCAGAGATGTTTCCTAAAGAAGATATTTCTCAAAGAAGATGTTTCTCAAAGAAGATGTTTCCTAAAGAAGATATTTCTCAAAGAAGATATTTTTCAAACAAGATATTTCTCAAAGATATTCCCCAAAGATATTCCCCAAAGATATTCCCCAAAGATATTCCCCAAAGATATTCCCCAAAGATATTTCCCAAAGGAGGTTTCAGCCAATCGATCGGTAATAGTAGGCACAATTACCGGACGGGTCATGTTAGACCCATATTGTTAGATTGTTAAACATGTGAGATGTTCTGACCCGTGGATGCAGGTAACGTCTTACCTGGAGTAAAGCGGAATTGGACAAGCGTCATAAGGTTCTGAGGAACGCAGGAGTGCAGACTAGTATGATAGCTAGGTCTTGGCCTCGGGAGTAGTTAGGTTTAACTTTAGACAAGGTACTACCAAGTCACCACCCAAAAGCAAGGAGTCCAAGGAATCCCAAGTATATATAGAGGGGATTCCGCTCTAGATTGAGTGGTATCACGAGGAACCAGAATATCACGTACTTTCTAGTACAGAACAGTAACATAAATTATGGGCCGAAGAATACCAAAAGCTCAACATGTACATGCCATTCTTCTCGCGCCTATACATACCTCACTTTTCTGCTTATAACATATCCATCGAGCACCTCGCGCTCGCCTCCGTGCATGCTAGGTCCAGTGTTTTTCAAAACTACAGTGTTTTTCAAAACTATTCAAACCAGCGTGACAAAATGTTTCGAGCCAAGAAGACAGAATGGTTCAAACCAAATGGTGTAATGTTTCACACCAACTTTTAGTAGAATTCAATATTCTGAAATCTTAAATCTGGACGATTGCCTCTTATATACTACATTTGGGAGTTTTGCAGTGCCAATCAAGGGTGAAACGGAGTGCACTACCAAAAAGGGTGAAACGGAGTGCACTACCAATCAAGGGTGAAACACGGAGTGCACTACCAATCAAGGGTGAAACACGGACGGAACTGAATTGGTTTCCTTGTTATCCTGTATACAACAACTTGTCTATTCGGTTTGAAAGACTGTGCGAAGGGGTACGAAACTTTTTGACGCTTTAGTTTGAATCATTTTGTCGCACTGGTTTGAATCATTTTGTTGCGCTGGTTTGAATACTTTTGAGTTTTGAAAAACACTGTACTCGTTGATAATATTGGCTTGATTCACAATCATTTAGTTTTTTTGTTTTGTTTTTTTGTTTTTTAGATAAACCCGTACACTCCTAAGTTTTTTTGTTTTTTTTTTTTTTCACAGTAGAGACAGAAATCTTCTTGAATTGTACAAGGAATTTGAAATGGACCTTTAAAGTTATAAATCTAATATTTGATTAAACCTCATCTAAATTTTCTGTTCTGTGTATAAGTGTATAATTTGTCCAGTTCTGTTCGCGTTTTGCAGAGGGATGGAAAAGTGCGAATCAGAATCGGAATCCACTCCTCACTTCTCAGCTACCACTTCACCAATGAGATGGTCTCGATTTCTATAATAAATCATATAGTAATTATATACAATGATATAGTAATTACATACAGTGATATAGTAATTATATACAATGATATAGTGGTTAGACCCACCACGGGTAATGTACTACCCATGTGGATGCTGAAACCCTGCACTGGTCGATCAGATGTTGAGCGGCCTTCGGCCCTCAATACGACCTCTATTCCTCTATGCCGGACCAGTCTATATAAGGTGCGACGGTTCCTCCTTGAGGAATCATGGACGCATTAACATACTAAACACACTAAAACAGAGTACTGGACGTAACCAGAATCTAACAATAGTAATTATATACAATGATATAGTAATTATATACAATGATATAGTAATTATATACAATGATATAGTAATTATATACAATGATATAGTAATTTTAGGTTCTTTAATACCTTTATTGCCTAAACTTGTATCCGTTGATGATTCCTCGAAGAGAGGAACCGAGGTGGCTTATATACCTTTGAGAGAAACGTGGAACCGAAAAACTCTCTACCAGAACAATGTAAGGATTGTTCTGGAATATTCGAAAGGAGCCATCGGAGCACTTCGTGAATAGATGGCCAAACGCCGTATCACCATTGTAACAATCGGACTGAGACGCTTCATAATACCTTCATATGCAGGGCCCTGCCTATGGCGGATCTAACAATGATATAGTAATGATGTTATAATGATATAGTAATGATGTTATAATGATATAGTAATGATGTTATAATGATATAGTAATGATGTTATAATGATATAGTAATGATGTTATAATGATATAGTAATGATGTTATAATGATATAGTAATGATGTTATAATGATATAGTAATGATGTTATAATGATATAGTAATGATGTTATAATGATATAGTAATGATGTTATAATGATATAGTAATGATGTTATAATGATATAGTAATGATGTTATAATGATATAGTAATGATGTTATAATGATATAGTAATGATGTTATAATGATATAGTAATGATGTTATAATGATATAGTAATGATGTTATAATGATATAGTAATGATGTTATAATGATATAGTAATGATGTTATAATGATATAGTAATGATGTTATAATGATATAGTAATGATGTTATAATGATATAGTAATGATGTTATAATGATATAGTAATGATGTTATAATGATATAGTAATGATGTTATAATGATATAGTAATGATGTTATAATGATATAGTAATGATGTTATAATGATATAGTAATGATGTTATAATGATATAGTAATGATGTTATAATGATATAGTAATGATGTTATAATGATATAGTAATGATGTTATAATGATATAGTAATTATATTATAATGGTATAGTAATGATGTTATAATGATATAGTAATCATAGCAATCACAGTAACTTTTATGTTCTTTAATAACGTATGTTAGCCTGAACTTGTATTCGTTGATCTAGGGCGGTCTTCGAACCGTACTGAAAAGAATAGCATAGTCAAGCTATATATCAATATGGATCCCTGAAGGCTCGAGATGCAGGTGCAGCTTTACACGTCAATGCAAAGGAAATCCGCTTTCAAATCACCTCTCACATACATCACGTGGTCAACATTACCTTTCGATTTCCCTGATGCGATTGACTTCCTTAACCGTGATCCTGTGGACATTATAGAAACACTCAAATGCGTCTATTCCGCAGAAATCGCGACTCACTTGGCTTCTTTCCATAAAGCTGAGACTCTTTTCGACCCAACACACTAGGACATACGCTTCCAAGCTGGCAAATAAGTCTCGGTCAACATGAACTGCACAGCCGGATTTTCGGATGCCAGGAATCCCCAATTTTACCCCGTACTCCCATAATGATATATAATAGTAATCATAGTAATCATAGTAATCATAGTAATCATAGTAATCATAGTAATCATAGTAATCATAATAATCAACGTCTAAGGGCATCAGCGACCTGTTATTGCCTCAAACTTCAATTGATTTCTAATCAATAGTCCCTTTAAGAAGTCCCTTTCAGCAAAAAGCTAATGGACCTATTTAAAGGTTAAGGTCTCGTTCGTTATCGCAATTAAGCAGACAAATCACTGCACCAACTAAGAACGGCCATGCACCACCACCCACAAAATCAAGAAAGAGCTCTCAATCTGTCAATCCTTATTGTGTCTGGACCTGGTGAGATTTCCCGTGTTGAGTCAAATTAAGCCGCAGGCTCCACTCCTGGTGGTGCCCTTCCGTCAAATCCTTTAAGTTTCAGCCTTGCGACCATACTCCCCGCAGAACCCAAAAACTTTGATTTCTCGTAAGGTGCCGAATGTGTCAAAATTTTGATCAACATCCGATCCCTAGTCGGCGTAGTTTATGGTTAAGACTACGACGGTATCTGATCATCTGATCCCCTAACTTTCGTTCCAAGCGTATACGTACATAAATAGAGTAAATCCAGTGGAGTGTATTTTAATAGCTTACTGCTACAGCTGCGGATTTAGAGTAGAGTCTATAGACTGTAGAGCTTATAGAGTCTGTAGAGTACCGTATAGGGTATGAAGTATATGGAGTAGAGTACAGTAATCATAGTAATCATAGTAATCATATGGTAATTGTTAGATCCAAGATGGATGGAATACAACTCATATAGGGATTGAGCTCACGTGACCAGTTAATCGGAAACTGGTGCTACTCGACCCTTTCGGGCTCACCGCCACTAATCCCCTTCTCGGATCACCGTTATTACACCCCCTCGGCTACCGTCCGGAAGAATACTCAATGGTGGCTAATTTCTCTTGCTGAGGAATCATCAATGAATACAATTTCGATTAGTTAATTAACGTGCTTACAAGAATTTAACACTAGACTATACACTACATTATACTGTATACTACTCTCTACACTACACTACACTTTACTACACTACTATACTTATACACCACAATGGCTATACTCTACACTACGCTCTACTAGAATACACCATAGTACTATCTTTACTCTATACTATTGATGACTTTGTTGTATTACTACTCCACTCCACTACACTACACTCCACTCCACTACACTACACTCCACTCCACTATATTATACTATATTATACTGTTAGATTCATAAATACGTCTAATACTGGGAGTATGTTCATTCGTTGATGGATCCCCAATAAGTGGGAATCCGAGTAGTTATATAGCTAGCCAGTGAATACCAGAGAGTGAAGCGCGGTTAAACGCCATGTCACGATTCAAGGTGAATCGATGAGGTCAAGTCACGGGTTAAGGTGCCTTGGATGAGTCACTGGCATTCGTAGGCTCGAAAGATACCTCTATGGGTAGTGTGTCTACCCATGGTAGGTCTAACATTATTATACTATACTCTAGTCTAGTCTACTCTAGTCTAGTCTACTCTAGTCTAGTCTAGTCTACTCTACACAGTAATGGTACTCATTAACCTACTACTACTACACTATACTTTACTACACTATTATACCACAGTAGGTTATACTCTACACTATTCTGCTACCACTCTCTACTACTACTTTCTACTAGAATAAGCTATAGTAATACCACTTCATTACTCTATACTGTTTTATCACTGTTTTATGTATAATTCTTTCAGTACTCTACATCACCCTATACTACTCTACGCTACTCTACGCTACTCTACGCTATTATACCACGGTTGTTAGATTCCGTAATGGGTAGTACTCTGCCCTACAAATTGAGCTCACGTACCAGTTATTTGAAAACTGGTGCTACTCGACCCTTTCGGGCTCACAGTTACTGCTTCCATTCGGCTACATTCCCACAGACTACTTAATGGAGGCCGATTCCTAGAGACCGATTCTTCTTCCGGAGGAATCACAAACGATTATAGTTTCATTTAGGAAATAAACGTACTTACAACAATCTAACAGTAATGATATAGCAATGATATTGTTATGGTCTTTAACACATTTATGCCTAAACTAAAACTATGTTCGTTGATGGTTCGTCAAGAAGAGGAACCGGAGCGACTCATATAACTTTGAGAGAAAACGTATCATTCGAAAAACTCTCCTGTAGAGCAATGGTAAGGATTGTTCTAGAATAGCCAGCATTGTACGATCCTAATAATGGCCATTGCAAAGTCCGTATCCTGCGCATCATTGGACGAAGCTATCATGGCCTGGCCTTTATTAGGATCGTACAGAGTACGGTTCATAATACATCTATAGGTAGGGTCCTGCGTATCGTAAATCTAACACATTAGGGTATAACCATTATCTCTTTGGATGCTATTGTAAATTTTCCAAGTCGGCCGAGTAGATGTTAAGCCCATAAAATATATTGTAATAATCAGTGGATACAATGTGTAAAGCATAAACACGTGGACATTCAACGATATCCACTGGTAAATGGATCAATTGGTGGAAACACTTAAGCTCCTCACATATGGAACAGTCCACTTTCAATAAACAATAGGTGCATTACAACCTTTTTACCCGTGTACTCCCCCAATACCATCAGACTTATATGAATATATTGGGTAGCTTGGTAAGTAGTGATTTGGTGTATGATTCTAGTTCCAGTATAAAGGGTTGACTATATTTCTGTTTGATACTAAAGAAGTATTGTCCTACCACTACTGTACCATTATTAGAGTACTACAACAACTAGCACTAACTACTACTCTACCATTATTAGACTACTACAACAACTAGTACTAACTAGCACTAACTACTACTATAAGTATACCCTTCCTTTTTACTACACTACATCGCCTCTGCTAACACCATCCATTCATGCTAGTGCAAGAAGAAAGTGCTGTAGAGTGCTTTAGGGGTGTTTGATAAATAGATTAATTGGAGCAATAGCATCACCACATTTTGGCTCAAGTTGTTATTCATCTTTTCATATTCTCTCATGATATCACCTGCTCGATATATTCATCACCATTCCCCATATATTGACACCCATGCGGTTAAATTCGTGTAAGCATCTTCGTTACTTACCTATTTGAAACTATATTGGATGCTGATTCCTCAGCAAGAGGAATTGGCCACCATTAACTAGTCTGCCGGAAGGTGCCGAAGGGGTATAGTAACGGTGGACCCGAAGGGGTATAGTAACGGTGAACCCGAAGGGGTATAGTAGCACCAGTTTCCGATTAACTGGTCACGTGAGCTCAATCCCTATATGTGTATTCCACCCCTCTTGGATCTAACACATGCTCTATACAGTGTCTCTCAAAACTATTCAAACCAGCGTGACAAAATGTTTCGAGCCAAGAAGACAGAATGGTTCAAACCAAATGGCATAATGTTTCACACCAACTTTTATTAGAATTCAATATTCTGAAATCTTAAATCTGGAGGATTGCCTCATATGAACTACATTTGGGAGTCTTGCAGTACCAATCAAACCTCAAAACGGACGGAACTGAACTGGTTTCATTATTATCCTGTATACAACGACTTGTCCATATGGTTTGAAACATTATGCAAAGGGGTACGAAACATTCTGTTGCGTAGGTCTGAATCGTTTTGTCGCGCTGGTCTGAATCGTTTCGAATAACACTGTATATTCATCACCATTCCCCATACATTCGCACACATTCCTCTTATATCCACTACCATGTTCCACACCACCATATACCTTTATATACTGGCAACTTTTCATCATCTTTTTTATTTTCCCTACTCTAGACGAAGATCACATGTTCCATTTTTTTTGACTCAAGGATTTAATGAGGCTTTTTTAAACTATTTTTCGACTACCCAAAATTTTGTAATTGGCACTAGTAGTCAATCAGTAGTGATTGCAATCAAGGTAGCAATTAGTGTATGACAAGAAGACCAGTAACAAGTAGTCAGTAATTCAGTAGTCAGTAGTAGTCAGCAGTAGTCAGTAGTAGTCAGCAGTAGTCAGTAGTAGTGAGTAGTAGTGAGTAGTAGTGAGTAGTAGTCAGCAGTAGTCAGTAGTAGTGAGTAGTAGTCAGTAGTAGTCAGTGTTCAGTGTTATAATCACTATCAGTATCAGTAGTCCATCAGTAGTCAATAGTCACTGTCTTGTGGCCCAGCCTATTTTTGGTTGTAAATAGACTGAACACGTAAGTATAAGGAGCCAAGCAGGATCAACGACGGTTGACCAGACGATCCTCTGTCAATCGTTTAAGTAGCTTGATTCCTCTCTAAGCAGCCCGTTCATTCCTCTTCTTTCTCTGCTTCCTCTGGAGAACTATCAACAAATAAACATAGTTAACAGAGTACCTGACGTATCAAGAAAATAACAGAGGGGGTGCTTTTATATACACTTTGTTGGGCGCACTTCAACAAAGCAAAAAAACCAAGAATAGCAGGGTAAAAGCAGAAAAAGCGCCGGGGACATGAAAATTTGAATAACCAAATCTTTTTGATTTTGGTTTCACCATTGGTGTTATAATATCACTTAAGTCCCTATACTTTAAATGGTCAAACACTCACTCATAGATATACATAGCATAATGACGTCTCTATTCATTCTATGAATTGTTTATGACCTGTGTTGCTATGTTAGTATTCGTAGTCCGGAAACCGTTCCAGTTGTATGTAGTCAACCCCCACTTCTCAAGAACCAAGAAATTCGGGAACCAAGACCCTCAAATTTAGTATTTGGAGATCGATAACAAGAGACTCAGAGGTGAGAGACTCAGAAACAGAAACAAAAACGAAAACAAAAACTTCTTGCTAAAGTCCAAGAGACAAACCTAGTAACCTCAGACTCAGTAGCCCCATACTCAGTAGCCTCAGATTCAGTAGCATCCTTAAACTCATCGTAAACTCGTTAAAGACATAGTTCACTCTCAGTAACTTAGGTGGTAAGGAAGTCAGAGACTTAGAAACCCAGTGGTTCAGAAACCCAATAATTTCAATAATTCCACCAATTTCAGTAACTCAGTACTCAGGCTAAAGTATCATGCTCCAATGTCTCAGTATACCATATTCCATCAACTGCACTCTCGTTCTGCCCAAATGCCTCAATTTCAGTTATTCACCCAATGTATCCTGGGATACTTGAAAGGTGATCACTAGTCAATTAGTATTAGGTCTCATTCTCTCCATTTTTTCACACTGTTAATAAGAGTGCCCTAGTCCCTCATACCCCATAAATGCTTATAGCGGCACGTCGTAGCCCAATAACATGCTGCCGATGAGGAACAAATTCAAGCATGTAACAAAGCCCCAAATGAGAATGGCCACCACCGTCATCACGGGCCCGTTGCTCATATCGGAATGGCCCTGGAACCGGAACACAGACTCCTCGTCGGAGAATCCCCGCACTCGCTGCTGAGGATCTCGCGTATTTCTAAACTCTTGGCTTTCGGAGATATCGTCATAAAGAGTGGAGTCTCTGGAATCCGGATTTTCTTGCATGCGTGCATTCTGGCTTGTGGTTTCCGAGTCAATGGTTGACACCAACGTGGAGTTTTTCACTAGCAAGTTCTGCTGCTCCAAACTCTCATCTCCTTCGTCTTCCCAACCTGCACATGGGTGAGCATTCCTCAAATCCTTAAGACGAATGGCTGGTTCCGTGGCACTGAACCGTGATTGGCCTGTCTTGGTGACTCCTTCTTCCGCCAAAAAATCCTCTTCCCTCACATGTATGGGCACACGCATGATTCGTTTGGAGCATGTGAACCAGATTAGCGGCGCCGTGACCACGGGCAAAAGCACCGAGAGCACCACCTGCAGGGCATTCAAAGTCGACGCTAGACCCTCTCTTCCCGAATAGGAAACCACCAATAAGCACGGGAGAATAGCAATGGCACGTGTGACCAAGCGACGAATCACCGGCAGAAACGACCACTTTAAAAAGCCCTCCAGCACCATCTGACCCGCTAGCGTGCACACCACGCCTGCAGACTGGCCCAGACAGAGAAGAGCCAATGCAAACACCACTCCTGCAGAGGGAGAGATGTGTTTTGAGAGCAAGTGGTAGATTGTAAACAAATCACTGCTTTCAGAAGAACCCTCATCGTCGGAGTCGGAATCCGAGTCATTCTCGTTGTGACTATCTCTCTTATTGGTGCCCATAGTAGCACCAGCCACAATAAGAATAGTAGCATTGACGAAAAGAGCCACAGTGAAAAGCGAAACCACAAGCTCCACGATCGTATACGTCATGGTATCGTTGATGGCGTGCATAGAAGGCCGGTAGTAATCCAGTGAAGAAACTTGGGGCTCAATGGATCTAGAATAGTCATCCCCAGAGAGTCCAGCAAAAGGTACATCATCCAGAGACCCCAAGTTTTCCAGATCAGTAGGGTTGAGTTCCAGGAATCCGTTATTCGCCTCATTTCCACTTAAAGTATGATTTTTCTCCGTATAATAGCCATTCTTGATATCATAGTCCTTGAGACGGGCCTGCACCAAGCCCGAACCCAAGTATAAAGAGTGAGGCATAACGGTGGCACCCATGATGGCCAAACTTAGAAAGAGCCCATTTCCCCCCTTGCGGTCATCAGTATCTATAACCTTCTCGTTGGGCAAAAACCCCTTCAAGACTTCGATCACCGAGAAGTGGGGTTCTCTGGAAACCTGCCACAATTCAATGGCAAAACAAACCACGGTTCCAGAAACCATAAACGAGACGAATCCCTCAAAGATCCGTATGAAGAGCATAGGTCCATTGGGTCGATATGCCATCAACACTATAAGTACATCGATGACCGTGATAATGACGCCGAAAAAAAGGGGGATATTGAACAAAATATTCAATGCAATGGCCGTACCAACCACCTCAGCCAAATCCGTGGCGATAATGGCGATTTCCGCCAAAATGTAGATGAACATGTTGAGTCGTGGAGATAAGTTCTCTCTGCAGTTGGCAGCCAAGTCTAAACCGGTCACTGCGCCCAATTTGGCCGAGAGGATCTGGAGAATTATGGCTAAACAATTGGATAAAAGAATGGAAAAGAGTAATTTGTACTGGAACGCTGAGCCGGCAGCCACGGCTGTGGAGTAGTTGCCGGGGTCCATATAAGCCACCGATACCATGAGCCCAGGGCCAATGAACTTCATGTATTTTTTTAGCACGCCCGAGAGTCGGGCCAACCATTCCGCCATTGTGTGTGATTTTAGGTGGTGTATGGTGTATGGGCTGGGTATGCTATTGGTGTGTGGTGTGTGGTGTGTGGTGTGTGGTGTGTGGTGTGTGGTGTGTGGTGTGTGGTGTGAGGATGTATGAGTAAATGCGGGGGTGTAAGGATGTTTGTAATTAAGGGGGATGGTTGTATACAGGAATAGCCGATATTTGTAGTAATGGGTCCAGTTACTGGATGGGTCCTGAGTACTCGGCTCTATTATGTGTGTTGTATAAAAAGTGCTGTTAACAGGAGGAGTTGAGCGCGAAGGTCACGTGCACGAACACGTGTGAGAGTAATTGGTCCAAACCAAGCACTAATCCATTTTATCCAGCTTTATTTATATATGTACTTATCCTTCATGTCAAACCAGTCTATAGTGTATGTTTGATCGAGTGAGTGTGGGAAAAGTGGTGATCATGCGGAAAAGGTGGGGAAAAGTGGTGATAATGCGGAAAAGGTGTGGGAAAAGTGGTGATCATGCGGAAAAGGTGTGGGTGAGAAACGTGTGGGTGAGAAGGTTTTGGTGTGTGTGAGATCTGATGAGAGTGCGAGTAACTAGGGAATCGAGTGAGGGAGTGACCAAGAATCGAGTGAAGGACTAGGAATAGAGCGTGAGTGTAGAAGTGAGTTTACCGTGCAAGAAGACCACTACGCTAAAAGTATAGGCACAACCACCAACGGCACCTTTGAAAGTTCCGAAAAATTAGCATGTGGACGTATTATCTTCTGCTTTAGTCATTGTATAATTATTCTCTATTCCTATTCTTTCTGCTACATTCGTTTTTAGTATTCTTCCTAATAAACATTCATAGCCTTTTGGCATGGGAACATTGTTTATTAATCAATTATGATAAATGTTATCAAAGCAACCTTTTATATCAGCATCTAAAGTTCATCTAGTTACATAATACTTCCTTTTCTTTTGTTCAATTGCTTTCTATTTGTCATTATCTATGTTAAGAATTTCTTCTCGATCTTTTTTTGATACCACAGAGAAACTTCTTTGTTTTCTTCTTTTTACCAAGCTGCTATCATTTAATAATTTGGTCTTATATTGAAGGTATAGTATAAACGGTTGTCATATAAGGAAAGCTAATTCTCCTAAAGTCAATAGGCAGATTTCTTAGTTGCTTCTTCGCTAACTTGCGGGTGTGTGACTAGAAATTGTTTTAAGCGATATGCCCAGTTGTCCAATGCACATTGTTGCATCTGTCTGTTCTCCTGTTTCAATTCAAACTTGGAAATATTCTGTATCTCAACGACATTCCTTCTCGTGTACCAACCTTCCGGTACGTCTTTCTTCATAACGTTTCTCTCACCTCTAAGGTAATGGATCCTGGCTTGCTGCGCTACCAAATGTTAGAATTATTATGCGACCTGGGACGTTAAGCCTGTATTCGCATGAGGTTATAAGCTTCTAACGGCTTGTCAAAGGTTATGGATCGTTTCCAGGAACGTAGGTTTAGTTTGTTATATATTATAGGTGGTTCTAGTAGATTTTCAAAATAATAAATTTGCCTATAAATACTTGAAACATGGTCAAACATTAGAAATAAGATGGTCCGTATTCCCGGCTGTTAGATTCTTATTAATAGCTTTCTGTTATGTTCTTTATAACGTGGATTGCCTAAACTTGTATTCGTTGATGTACGTTATAAAGAACATAACATGGAGGTCGCACCCCACCATTTTGCCTTCTCTTTTTCTGAGGCCTTAGCCATACTCGTGTCGCATGACCTTGCGGCATACGCTTCTCTTAACGCTACGCACCATTTTGCTCCACGGCTCTTCGGCGAACTGCGTGCAGTAGCAGTCATCACTTCAGGAGATGGCCATACCGCTAAGCCATCAGTCGTTGCATCGCCCACCAAGTGGACAGGTACCCAGCTTTTGCCCGACTTGAATTTATGTTTCAACTGGTCGGATCTTCGAGGGTATATAATACATCTGTCCCGGGGTTACCTGAACCTTCGTGTGTTCGACATTTCTCGTTGCTTGAACTTTTTGGGATCCATATTGATATATAGCTTGACTACGCTATTCTTGCTCAGTTCGCTTACGAAGATCGCCCAAGAACTCCGGTATCTTCTTCAGACCTTTTTCCGTCGATTCTCTCCAACGTCTCCAACGACCCCAGAGAAGTACGATGGCCCCATGCAGCTCATTGCCGCCCTAGTCCAACGGATGACTACACACTTTCCGAATCACCCTGTCGGGTACCCACTAACCAATCTTATGCTTGCGATTGCAGAACCTTTCTGTTTGCTGGACATGGTGGTTGACGCTCTTTGGCCCGTGCTCGCCTGGTCATTGCATGTTGGTTTTCGGAGTTTATCAACTGCCTGTCACTTTCTTGTCAGCTTAGCACCACCGACTCGCTCACCACCTCTTGACCGCACTATTCTCCACAGACAGCCTTTCGCAGCTATCTCCAATGTTGTACCGACACTCAGTCTCCTGGCTAGACAGACCTTTGTTGCTCGCTTAGTCCCACAAATATGCTTACGCGCCTTCAAAGGACCCGTTGTTCATCGAGTATACTCTAAGGCCGGTATACGTGCCACGCTAGGTCAACTCGATCACTTCCTTTACCTTTCACCAGTTTTGAGCCTGGTGTTCCAATCCCTTGGCACGAAAGGTGCATTTTTGGATTCTCTCGTCTCTCGGACGCTGCGGTCTGTATATGACGTTCTTCCTACCTACGGTGCATTCTTCTCAACCCTTGACGAGGACTTCCGGAAGCACGTTGAGCCCATTCTAGAGCGCCCCGCCCAGATGACTCACCCTCCTCCTGCGCGGGTGTCATGAACGCCTACGACTACCTTTCGGTTCCACGGTCTCCCTACTTCGATTGACTCAGATCGTGGACCTCAGTTCACAAGTGATATGTTCCAGTCCACCTTGACCTTTCTTTATGTGGACTCTCACCCCTTTGGTTACCCAAAATCCGAAATTGAATAGCCGAGCAGAAAATTGAAATGATCTGATTGAGGCTGTTTCTTTTTACTGAAATCTTGACCGAGACTGGCCGTCTCTCCTAGCCGTGGGAGAATACGTGGCCAAAGTGCAGTCTCACACGTCAATTCAAAGAAATCGCCGTCCAAGTTGGATTTCAGAATATGTGCTCAAGGTGCAGTATTACTCGTCAATTCAAAAGAAATCCCTGTTCAAGTTAGACCTCAGATACATCACATGGTCAACAGTACCGATCAATTTCCCTGTTCCGATTGACCCCCTTAATCATGATCCTGTGGACATGATAGAAACGCTCAAACGCGTCTATTCCACAGCAATTGCGACGCATATGGCTGCATTCGATAAAGATGAAACTTATTTTGACCGAACACACAAGGACATTCGCTTCCAAGCTTACAAACAAGTCTAGGTCGACAAGGCTCTCCTAGTCGGCTTTCCAGATGCTAGGAATCCTCAACACTCTATACTACAAACAGTACCTGATCAAGCGAACGACACTTCAGGCTTGGGGGACGTTTTTCAAAGATATAGACTTCTAATCTCCAAAGTACACCGACATCGAGGCTGAGGCGGATGTTAGATCCACAATAGTCAGGGCCCTGCCTATGAAGGTATTATGAAGCTCAGTCCGGTTGTTACAATGTCCAAGTCATCATTGTACGGAGTACTATGATGGCGTGATACGGACTTTGTAATGGCATCATTGTACGAAGTACTATGATGGCTACCATTGTTCTGGTAGACACTTTTTCGGCTCCACGTTTCTCTCAAAGGTATATAAGCCACTCCGATTCCTCTCTTGAGGAACCATCAACGGATACAAGTTTAGGCAATATACGTTATAAAGAACATAACAGAATTGTGCTTGATCACATACTTCCAAATATGAAACTCTTAATTTTAAGTAAATATCATACAAGTATTTTAATTGGTTTAATGTTATCTAATGCATGAATAGCCATAAATATAGAAATCCTTCTTTTGGATTCAAACAACCGATCAATAATTTCTTTTCTATCTGAAGAATATTCTGTGAAATATCTTATTTTTGTTCTAATATACCTTATAGAACTAAAAATATAAAAAGGTTAAATCTATAGTAGGACATTATAAATCATATTTTACTGATGATATAAAATTTATTACTTGATATACAATTTATTACTTGATATACAATTTATTACTCGTAATTTGAGTATTTTAAATGATATTAGAAATATTATGTATATAGATAATAAAAAAACTATAAAATTAGAGTTATTAGATCATATTGATCATGTTGTTTTAGCTCATTTAATTATGAGTAATAGCTATAGACGTAATAAAAGTTTAGTTTTGCATGGCTCGAAGTTGCATGGCTCGAAGTTCCAGGACTCGGAATAGATTGACTATCGGTTCTGATGGAACGCTTACAAAAAAGCTTACGAATGCCAACTCCTATTTATCTACATCCAACTACCTGTCTCTATACACCTGTCTCTATACACCTGTCTCTATACACCTGTCTCTATACACCTGTCTCTATACACCTGTCTCTATCTGCTTTAAGTCTACCACCAATATATATCTTCCTATCTATATCTGTCTATCTATCTATATCTATCTATAGCTCTCCATCTTCCCTAAATCTGTGTCTGTATACTTAAATCTGTGGCTATATCTACCTTGAATCTACCACCCATCTGTATCTCCCTATCTACATCTTGTGCATATGACCCGGACATCCGCAGCAACAGGACAAATGTGGGTATTCCAGGCCCGGTACCGACAAGAAAGGGAAATGCGGGTATACAACATTCTCCAGAAAATCAATCGCAATGCAGAATGTGCGATTAAGTGCTTAGTGTTTTAAAATGATGGGTTGAATATTCATTACCAAGTGGTTTATTGACTGGACCTGAGTGAAGTGAGTGAAGTGAGTGAAGTGAGTGAAGTGAGTGAAGTGAGTGAAGTGAGTGAAGTGACCAAAGTGACCAAAGTGACCAAAGTGACCAAAGTGACCAAAGTGAGTTACTCTACTTGGTTGAACTAAAAGTCCTTAGCAAGGTCTCAAATTAGATGCTCAAACCAGTATAATATATATATACTATATTTGGGCAAATTCGGCGTGAGTACAGTAGTCATGAGTGGTCTAATGAGTATAGTGAGTAATAATCAGTATAGTGAGGAATGAATGGCCATAGTAAAGTGAAGTGAATAATAAGGATTGAATGGTGGACACAGTCATGAGTGAGTGCGTAATGAGTGATACATGATTACGAGCACTTGAAGATTGTGGTTATGAGCACTTGAAGATTGTGGTTACGAGCACTTGAGGATTGTGGTTATGAGCACTTGAAGATTGTGGTTACGAGCACCGGCCATCAACATGACCACACTACCCGAATATACACCATTATATGTCATGGTACATTACATACTATAAGATGTAGTACTATAGACTGTAGGAATGGATATGTACATGTTTACGAACATTTATAATTATGGTTACGAGCACTTATAGCTATGGTTACGAGCACTTATAGCTATGGTTACGAGCACGGGTCCCACCTAACGTATTACCAACCATTTGTGTCTTTGGAAGCACTTGTCCAAATATTTTTGAAGTGTTCAGAAACCCATAGTCTTGGCACACTGGAGCTCCTCGCCGAAACATGGACTACGTCACAGCCAGTGCCCGAAGAAATACTCTCTCACTCCCCCATACTCTCTCACTCCCCCATACTTGATGCTGGAGCAAGTGCAATGCGCGGTCAAAAATTAATGATTCACGTCTACAATTCATGATACTTATCGTAATTCACTACGGTCTTCATCAATACGAGAACCAACACTTCCGTTGTTGAAAGTTTTAAAGAAGCACTTGGTTGAATAAAGTTGTATCTTCCTATCTATAGCTCTCCATCTACTCTAAATATATGTCTATATCTACTTTGAATCTACCACCCATCTGTATCTCTACCTACATCTATCTACATGTCTACATGTCTACATGTTTACATGTCTACATGTCTACATGTCTACATGTCTACATGTCTACATGTCTACATGTCTACATATCTACATGTCTACATATCTACATATCTACATCTCTACATGTCTACATGTCTACATCTATCTACATCTCTACATCTATCTACATCTATGTATCTACTTTAAATCTGCGTCTCTATCCACTTTAATCTGTATGTACCTATCTACTACCACTACTACTTTTACGTCACTATGTATGATCTACAATATCTAGAACCAGTACGTCTGTTTAGTCCATTACTGCGCTACTACTACTGCGCTACTACTGCGCTACTACACTCATAGTACTGACTGGTATAGTGCGCAGTATTACACAATCACTGGACTACACTAGTATCAACCAGTAGCATTATATAAATAAATATTGGATTTCTGGTCATTAGGAAGTATTCGGAAAACTGACGATTGTTTGGATACCGATTTGGAACCTTTGAATTAATCGGGCACGTCCTGCATCTAACCAGCTTTGATTACGAACTTAACCACCATCTTGGAATATGCATATAAAACATGGTTGTATACCTGTTGTATATTCAAATATTGGAAATTGGCATAAAATATATGAAACTGCTATTGGGATGAAATTGCTGCTCCAATATGGTCATATGAATTTCCTACCACGTGCAGTATATGCAGTCTTCATCCAAGCCCATCCACCAATGAATCATGTAGTACTAGTGGTATATTACAAGTCCAGTGTTACAAAAACAATGTGAAAGGAAAATGCTACAAGGTGAGTACTATAGAAAAATATTAAAATTGTAGTCAGTCAGTCAGTAATAAGTAGAGTGAGTAGCATTGACTTACAGTGACTATAGTCAGTAGCCAGTATTAGTCTATAGCATTAGCAGATATCCATCTATATCATCTATATCATCTATATCATCTATATCATCTATATCATCTATATCATCTATATCATCTATATCATCTATATCATCTATATCCATCTATATCATCTATATCCATCTACATATCCCTATATCCATCTACATATCCCTATATCCATCTACATATCCCTATATCATCTATATCCCTATATCCAGATCTAAGTGGTGTGGGTCACATGACCCGGGTGGGACGCGCCCGTCGGGGGTACTTCCCCGAGGCATCGCACGCACCTACACCCAGACACCGCGGGCCTCCTCCACCTAGCCTCCGTTTCGGCTCCATCTTTACTGCCTCTCGCACACCACTACTTCTCCCGCTCATACATTCTCCCCCTCCCTTTCGCACACTAGTACCATGCTCAGAAACGTAATTAGCATGCGCAGAGTCCGCTCTAGCGTCTGCCCGAGTGTCAGCTTGAGTGCCCGCCAAATGTCGGTGTGCAGCCGGCTCTGCGCAGCTCAGGTGTTCAAGATGCCGGCTATGTCGCCCACCATGACTGAAGGAGGCATTGTGGCATGGAAGTATAAGCCCGGCGATGAGTTTGCTGCGGGCGATGTTTTGCTTGAGGTGGAGACCGATAAGGCCACCATTGATGTAGAGGCCCAGGACGATGGAGTCATGTGGGAGATCTTGGCCAAGGATGGCGAATCTGGGATTCCTGTGGGGAAGCCCATTGCTTTTTTGGCAGAGCCTGGCGACGATTTGAACTCGTTAGAAAAGCCAAAGGTTGAGGACACTCCAAAGGAGAAGGAGTCGAAGAAACAGGAAAAAGAAGAGTCCAAGGTCGAGTTGAAGAAGGAGTCAAAGAAACAGGAAAAGAACGAGTCCAAGACCCAAAAGACCGATTCGGACGTCTTGACTAAGGCTGACCCTGCACAGAAGTTGACTCCGGCCGTGGAGGTGTTAATGCACAGACACCACATTTCTGCTGAAGAGGCATTTGAAAAGATCCCTGCCTCCGGCCCCAAAGGAAGACTCTTGCTCGGAGACATTTTGGCGTACGTGGGAGAAATCGACGCTTCGGCCGTTTTGAAAATCGCCCAGTACGTCAAGAGTAAGGAACACTTGGATCTCTCCAATATCAAGGTTGCTCCAGTGGCCAAAAAAGAGGCCCCCAAAAAGCCCGCTGAAAAACCCAAGCCCACCAATGTGTTGTCCATTGAGTTTTCTTCCGAATTGGGCTCGGATATCTCCAAGGAGAAGTTCCAGTTTGCGTTTGAACGCGCCTTGGACGCTGCCAAGAGACAAACCTACGGAGTGCGGTTCCCAAACTACGCCCGTCTGCCTGTTTCTCTGGGACTCTATGAAGATGACATTTTCGACGACTTGTTGGTTGCTCCTGTGTCCAAGGAACGGTTTGCAGTGTCGGACATTGCATACCGGTTTTTGGGCGAATCGTCCAGTCGGCCTGTTTCTGGTGATGCCTTCGACGAGCTCTTGGGCTTGGCTCCAAAGCCTGTAGTGGTGGCTGAGGCATCCGGCTCGGTGACTGCCGTGGTCAGTTTCAAGGTGACGTTTGACGAAAAGTTGACTGACTCCAAGAAGTTCGTGGAGTACTTCCAGGATGCCTTGCTCTCGCAGATTCCTGCTAAACAGTTGATCATTCATCAATAATCAAAAAGAATTGCTCATTAGTGGTAAGTGATCAATGAATACCAACGGCCAGGCACTGGTTATTGGTATGATCGTTGGTGATAAGTGATCAATCAGGCCGATTGAAGAAATAAGTGACCAATGAGCAAGGGTCAATTATCATTGACTAGGATCAGTGATACGAATGGTAAGGGTCCATGATTAGACTGTCAAGTTGTTTATCATGGATGATCAGTGGTATTCAGGTAATGCTGTGAGTGATTAATTCTGGATACAACGTTTAAAGAGTTGACGATGATGAGCTGGTCAGTATGAATAAATGGTCAGTTGGTCAGTATGAATAAATGGTCAGTTGGTCAGTATGAATAAATGGTCAGTTGGTCAGTATGAATAAATGGTCAGCTGGTTAATATTCAGAGAGCAAAAACAAGATACGTTACTCTTTCAGGTTGAAAAAAGATCATTCTACTTTAGGATTCCAGGTACCGACATTAATGAAGAGGTGTTTTTTACACATGAGACCATACTACCAGGACTCACTGGGCTCATACCAGGACTCACTGGGCTCATACCAGGACTCATTGCGCTCATACCAAGTCTATATTGGACTGATATAGACCTTGAAATCATGTCTTTAGATCCATCATCCATGGAATGTATCAGTCCTTTCCTTTCTCTTCAATTATATTGCGTCTCACGAGAGGGCTCTACTTAGTCACTATGTACTGTCGGTATAGATGCTATACTACAGTATAATATACTCTATATACTCCTATACTACAGTATACTGTACTCTATATACTCCTATACTACAGTATACTGTAGTCTCTATACATACTATACTCTATACTATACTATACTATACTATACTATACTATACTATACTATACTATACTCTATTTGAGACTACAACTACAGATAAGCTGGAAGTCAGCCACTAAGGTCAGCACCTAGAAACACCCATTGTCTAGACGAAGTTGTTGTCAAATACTTAAATAACTCAGATTCCTCAGAAAGAGGAATCATCAACAAAAAACACACTAAACAGAGTAAATGACGTAACAACAAGAATCTAACACTATTGACTAATATACTATACTAGTGAGGTATACCAAGATGGCTCCAAAAGCCAGACCATCAAAAGTTTTCGTATAGATAATACTTTAATAGGCACTGACAACTCTTCACCTCCTCCCCCTCCTCCTCCTCCTCTTCCTCTTCCTCCTCCTCTTTCTCCTTCTCCTTCCTTGAAGTAAACACTCCTTCTAAGGTGTTTACATATCTTGATGAGACTATGAGGACAGTGTCTTGTAGTATGAACAGCCACTGAGTGGTACTCCATGGTTAATGCATGGTCCACCTGGTAGCAAGAACCTAACACTATTGATTACTGATTACTGATTACTATTGCTTACTGATTACTATTGATTACTGATTACTGATTACTATTGATTACTGATTACTATTGATTACTGATTACTATTGATTACTGATTACTATGCAGTAGGTCAGATCCACCATAGGTAGTGCTCTACCTTTTCAGGTAGGTAATTGTAGCCTACGATCTGTAATCCTCGTGACAGTTTTAAGCCTCACAAAACATACAAACTGTCATTTACAACAGACTAGTATGAAACAATACTCCATACTCTAGCAATACATACAGGCAGTTAGTACACACTACGGCTTATATTAGTATAAGTAAGTAGAAGTAGAAGTAGAAGTAGAGTAGAAGTAGAAGTAGTAGTAGAAGTAGAAGTAGAAGTAGTAGTAGTAGTAGTAGTAGTAGTAGTAGGTACTAGGTAATAAATCAGTAGTAAGTGGTAGTACTAATAGCAGTAGTATCACGCTTAGCGCCATCCATTTTCAGGGCTAGTTCATTCGGCCGGTGGGTTATTATACACTCCTTAACGGATTCCGACGTCCATGGCCAGCGTCCGACTGTCTAGATGAACTAACACCTTTTGTGGTGTCAGATTAGCATGAATTCCGGCACCTTAACTTTACTTTCGGTTCATCCTGCATGGCCAGTTCTGCTTACCAGAAATGACGCACCAAAAACTCAATATTCGTGAAAATGTTCAATAAAGTAACATCTTCTTCTTACATATTTAAAGTTTGAGCCTATGCTAAGGGTAATTTTGCCCCGACACATCTAATCATTCACTTTACCTCATAAAACTGTTTTAAGCTTCTGCTATGCTGAGGGAAACTTCGGCAGGAACCAGCTACTAGATGGTTCGATTAATCTCGCCTTAATGCAGATTTGACGATCGATTTGCACGTCAGAACCGCTACGAGCTTCCACAAGAGTTTCCTCTGGCTTCACCCTATCCAGGTATAGTTCACCATCTTTCGGGTCCTAATAATTATGCTTACTCTCCACCCTTTAGGACAGGAGTGTAGGGTTGATCAAATACTTTCATTACGCATTTGGGGGTTGACTCAAATAAACCGTAGTAGTAGTAGTAGTAGTAGTAGTAGTAGTAGTAGTAGTAGTAGTAGTGTTGAACTTCAGGAACAAGTACACCTGCGGGTACTGCATGTTCCGGTCACTGCATACAGAAGAAACAATGATTGGTATTGTCCTCGAGTGGTCCACTGCCAACGTGTCTCGAGGACACTTGTCTAACACTTGTCCAATATTGGCCATTGTTCTGCACAAGACAATGGGCCGAGTGGGTTAGGGCTGGAGTCCCGGCCTGACTATATAGAGAGGGTCCTTGAACGGTATCAATTGGAACAACAAGTCAAGGACATCCTAGTTAAATATATACACAGAAAGCATGCAAGCTACAGAAGTGGTTACTGAAGTAGCAAAGTTGAGACACTTGTTGACTTAACGTGATAACTATTCCAGATTACGGGAGTGTATACAACAACTCCAAACACTTAGTATAGTATAGTGTTATGTTCTTTATAACGTATTATGTTCTTTATAACGTAGACTGCCTAGACTTGTATTCGTTGATGGTTCCTCAAAGGGAGGAGCCAAGGTGGCTTTTATTACTTTAGGAGAAACGTGTTACCTGAAAACTCTCCACTACGGCTGGTTCTAGAATATTCGAAAGAAGACCACCGATGCCCGAAATGCCGAGACGGCCGAACGCCTTGATGCGGCGTTTGCCGTGGCCCAGCTTGAGATCAGACATCGCAGGTTTCGTAATGTCCCTATAGCTAGTGCCCTACCTATAGTGGATCTAACATATAGAGTGGAATAGTATAGAGTAGAGTAAAGGACTGTGACTCAAATATAAAGCAGCATACTATAGAGTACTATAGGGTTGAATCCACCATGGATAGTGTTCTACTACTTCCGTATTTCAAGCCTACGCTGTCTGATCTTAATGGTTATTCAAGAGTCACAAAGCATGCAAACACGATATGTTACAATAGAGCAGTATGAAACACCACTCTACACTCTAGCAATATGTACAGGCAGTTAGTATAGATGACAATTATATTAGTGTAAGTTATTAGTAAGGAATAAGTAGCAACGAGTCAGGAGTATTATAGAGTAGTATAGTATTGAGTAGTACATTATAGAGTAGTATAGTATAGAGTAGTATATTATAGAGTAGTACATTATAGAGTAGTACATTCTAGAGCAGTACATTCTAGAGTAGTACATTCTAGAGCAGTACATTCTAGAGTAGTACATTATAGACTAGTACATTATAGAGTAGTACATTATAGAGTAGTACATTATAGAGCAGAACATTATAGAGTACTATAGTATAGAGTACTATAGTATAGAGTACTATAGTATAGAGTACTATAGTATAGTAGACCTACCATGGGTACACACACTACCCTTAGAGGTATTGTTCGTTCAACGTATGTTTAAGTATATATTCATATACAGGGATATGTAAGTTGTACCTTACAAGATCAAAGTTCCATCTGAGGTGTGAGGCGAGTCAAGGGTTTACTACGAAGTACCTTGACTCCGTACATGCTAGGTGCTTGTTGACAGTTCGAGCCTATCAATGCCAATGACTCATCAAGTCACCATAACCCGTGACCTAGGCTCATCTATTCACCTTAGCTCAGCCGTATGGCGTTTAATCACCTAGCTTCACTTCCCCAGTATTCACCGGCTAGCTATATCATCACCGGATTCCCACTTTGGGCAATCCACCAATGAGTGTAGTTCCTAGTGCACTTTTACTTTACCGACAAGCTTTTTTCTCCTTTGCATGCACTCCACGCGGGGCCTGTTGCAGCCGCAACAAGTGCCATAGACCAGTACCATAGCAAGTGCCATAGCAAGTGCCATAGACCAGTACCATAGCAAGTGCCATAGACCAGTACCATAGCAAGTACCATAGACCAGTACCATAGACGTAGTGGATCAGTATTGTATTTTTTTAGTGTTGTTGTGGAGGTATGAGAGGAGACTATGATGCGGAATAGGAAACGATAAACAGAAAAAGTGAACAAAAAAAGTGAACAAAAAAAAGTACATAAGATCTATGTACCATACGTTATAGTTCAGAATGTACCCGTCCATATCCCTCCATAATGTTTATTATCAGAATCCCGAGACTAATATATATATATATTCATTCAATTCCTTATAAACACCTAAAAATTGCTGTTCTTGTCGAATATCTATTATTGGAACTATTCCATGGCTGAAAATGTCTACATAAACTGCTATGGGACACTATGCTAGATCCACCATAGGCAGGGCCCTGCCTCGGAAGGTATTATGAAGGCGCTCAGTCCGGTCGTTACAATGTCCAAGCCATCATAGTACGGAGTACAATGATGGCGTGTTACGGGCTTTGTAATGGCCATCATTGTACGAAGGTTCTGGTGGAGAGTTTTTCGGTGCCACGTTTCTCTCAAAGTATATAAACCACTCCGGCTCTTCTTTGAGGATCCATCAATGGATACAAGTTTAGGCAATATACGTTAAAAGAACATAACTCACTAGGCTACGCTTACATGAATGTTTAGAATTTAGGCATAAATGTATCAAGAACATAACACAGTAGCACCAGTGGTAGTGAGGTAGTAGACAGTAGACAATAGTCAGTAGTTGTTAATAGTCAGTAGTTGTTAATAGTCAGTAGTTGTTAATAGTCAGTAGTTGTTAATAGTCAGTAGTTGTTAATAGTCAGTAGTTGTTAATAGCCAGTAGTTGTTAATAGTCAGTAGTTATTAATAGTACAGTAGTAATGTTAGTACACTGTACACTGAACAGTAGTCAGTGGTTATTAATAATACAGTAGTAATACACTGTACATGTTAGATTCTTGAATACGTCTAGTACTAGGAGCTATGTTCATTCGTTGATGGATCCCCAATAAGTGGGAATCCGAGTAATTATATAGCTAGCCAGTGAATACCAGAGAGTGAAGCGCGGTTAAACGCCTGTCACGATTTAAGGTGAATCGATGAGGTCAAGTCACGGGTTATGGTGCCTTGGATGAGTCACTGGCATTCGTAGGCTCGAAGATACCTCTATGGGTAGTGTGTCTACCCATGGTAGGTGTAGCAGTGCACTGTACAGTGGTAGTAGCAGTGCACTGAACAGTAGTAGTAGCAGTGCACTGTACACTGAACAGTAGTAGTAGCAGTGCACTGTACACTGAACAGTAGTAGTAGCAGTACAGTAGTAGTATAAATAGTACTGTGGATATAGGAACAGACAACACACAGAATAAAGAATAGTCATAAGAGAATGAAGAGCAGTCATAAGAGAATGAGGAGCAGTCATAAGAGAATGAAGAGCAGTCATAAGAGAATGGATAAAGGACGGTATAAAAGGGGAAGGTGTTGGCGACAGAGCCAGTCCTAGAACCAATAAATCAAAAGTCCATGATATTGACCATTTGAAGCTCTGATCTTGGACTACATCCTTAGCCATGAATTGAAATCCTGACCCTGAACTGAAGCCTTGATCCGGAACTGAAGCCCTGATCCTGAACAGAAGCCCTGACCCTGGCCCTGAAGCTTCAATTCGGCATCATTACTGAGGCCAGGAATGATCGACTTATCCGGCTAGCTATATAATCACCGGATTCCCACTTTGCCAATCCACCAATGAATGAATCTAACTGCAAGTATTACTAGAATCTAACACGTAGTAAGTAGTAAACAGTAAGTAGTAAGGAGTAACGAGTAAGGCCTATCTATTATGTTCACTTCCATGATATGTATAGGTGTAAATTATATGGTCATTGTGCGACATTTCTAGAATTTAGATGAACTTTAGATTTGTTACGGAGTATTTTTTTTGAAGCATTTTATTATACACGAGAAAGTAGATGCAGTATGTAATATAGTAGGTACTGCATTCAATCCAGTAAACTTAGCATGTACAGGTAGTAGGTATATTATAGATGCAATAGATACAGTCCACAACACAGTTACACGAGATTCGAGCCACTTCGGCTCAAGCTTGTTTTTGGTGGTTGCTCACTGACACTGCCACGGCTAATGTTCTAGTACCACTATACCACTAGTCTTGTTATGTTCTTTGATACATTTATGGCCTACGAAAAGTATGTTCGTTGATGAATCCTAAAGAGAGGTACAGTGGCTTAGATAACTTCGAGCGATTGTCAGAGACCATTGTAGCTATGGTCTTTGGACTAAGTGGCAGCTTAGCTGAGACCGACTTTGGACCAGTGACTGCTTCTTGAACTTGAGCCCTTGGCACGGGAGCTTCGGCAACATGATTTTCCCCGGGATTCTCCGTGTCACTTTCCCAAGGATTCTCAACGGGTAGTTGAAACGTAGAAACATCCCGACCGAGCCTTTTCCAAGTGTAATGGGTTGCGACTGTGGGAACGGAAAAACTCTCCACTAACACAATGGTAGCCATCATAGGTCTTCTATCGAGAATATCAAATATAAAGTAGATAGAGACCACATAAAAGACAAAGAATGTATGCGAACCTATACTACTGGAAGGTAAATTTAACTTAGAGAGAACTCCATTCTGTTAATATAATATTAATGGAATTATGGTGTGTATACTCAGTAAGTAGTAAGCAGTAAGTAGTCAGCAATAAGTAGTCAGCAATAAGTAGTAAGCAATAAGTAGTAAGTAGTATAGTATAGAGTAGTATAGAGTACTAAGTAGTATACAGTAGTATAGAGTACTAAGTATAGTATAGAGTAGTATAGAGTACTAAGTAGTATACAGTAGTATAGAGTACTAAGTATAGTATAGAGTAGTATAGAGTACTAAGTATAGTATAGAGTAGTATAGAGTACTAAGTAGTATACAGTAGTATAGAGTACTAAGTATAGTATAGAGTAGTATAGAGTACTAAGTATAGTATAGAGTAGTATAGAGTACTAAGTAGTATACAGTAGTATAGAGTACTAAGTATAGTATAGAGTAGTATAGAGTACTAAGTATAGTATAGAGTAGTATAGAGTACTAAGTAGTATACAGTAGTATAGAGTACTAAGTATAGTATAGAGTAGTATAGAGTACTAAGTATAGTATAGAGTAGTATAGAGTACTAAGTAGTATACAGTAGTATAGAGTACTAAGTATAGTATAGAGTAGTATAGAGTACTAAGTATAGTATAGAGTAGTATAGAGTACTAAGTAGTATACAGTAGTATAGAGTACTAAGTATAGTATAGAGTAGTATAGAGTACTAAGTATAGTATAGAGTAGTATAGAGTACTAAGTAGTATACAGTAGTATAGAGTACTAAGTATAGTATAGAGTAGTATAGAGTACTAAGTATAGTATAGAGTAGTATAGAGTACTAAGTAGTATACAGTAGTATAGAGTACTAAGTATAGTATAGAGTAGTATAGTGTTGGATCCACCGTCGGTGGTACTCTATCTATTGAAGTACTTTTAGCCTAGGCTATCTAATCCCAATGGCCATTCTAAACGTCACAAACCATACACTATACCAAAACATACAAGCAGTTATGACGTATCCTAGTATAATGAGTAGCTGGTAGTAGGTACTCGGTAATAGGTAGTCAGTAGTAAGTAGTATTGAAGTATAGAGTAGCGTATAGGGTTGGAAGAGTGAAGGACCATGATGTGTGTATAGTAAAATCCAATACAATAGAGTAGTGTAGTGTAGTGTAGTGTTGCATCCACCACAGTTAGTGCTCGACCTATTTCCGTATTTTTAGCCTACCATGTCTAATCCTAACAATGACCCTTCTATGGGGCCACTCCTCTACCATCATTGTACAAGCAAAAGGGAATGTGAGAAACTGGCGTGAATGGAATGACAATTTTTCAAATGGCACTTAAGACCTTTTTGAATGGTGACTTCCATGAATAAATCACCAAAGAAGTTTCAATAAATCTTCAAATTTCCATGAATAAATATCCAAAGAATTCCCATAAATCTTCAAATCGCCATGAATAAAGTGCCAAAGAATTCCAATAAATCTTCAAATTTCCATCCCCAAATTTCCATCCCCAAAATCCAAAGAGAAATCCCGAAAACAACTTCCGGTGTTTAGTACATACTATAGTAGTATATATTATAGTAGTGTATACTATAGTAGTGTATACTATAGTAGTGTATACTAGTAGTGTATACTAGTAGTGTATACTATAGTAGTATATACTAGTAGTGTATACTATAGTAGTATATACTAGTAGTGTATACTATAGTAGTATATACTAGTAGTGTATACTAGTAGTGTATACTATAGTAGTGTATATTATAGTAGTGTATATTATAGTAGTGTATACTATAGTAGTACATATTATAGTAGTGTATACTATACTAGTATATATTATAGTAGTGTATATTATAGTAGTGTATATTATAGTAGTGTATGCTATAGTAGTGTATACTATAAAGCAGTGTATACAGTGGTATGCTTGTTGAGCTTTACTACCCAAGCTCTCGATCTGGAACGATTATGTCATTGGTCCCAGTGACATGCTATAATTAAATATCTTTAATAATCACTATAGGTAGGATACTAAGTATACAGGCATGATGAAGCCTACTCTATCGGATCCTAACAATGGCAATTGCAACATCGTATCATGACCATCGGCCATCGATTCAACAGGTGATACGATATCGTTTTCGCATATTCGAGAACATCCATCACCATTGTTCTGGTAAAAAGGTTTTTCGATCCACCATAGGCAGGGCCCTATCTTTAGAGGTATTATGAACCTCTAATGTTTGATCGTAAGAATGGACAGGCCATAATTGTACGAAAAGGCATCATTGGTCTAGGAGCCATCATTGTACGAAGAGCCATCATTGTACGAAGAGCCATCATTGTACGAAGAGCCATCATTGTACAGAGAGCCAGCATCGTACAAAGAGCCAGCATCGTACAAAGAGCCATAATTGTACGAAGAGCCATCATAGTACTTCGTACAATGATGGCCGTGAGACGGAGTTCATACCGGGTTCATATGGAGAATGCACTGGCCATCATAGTACTGCGTACCATGATGGCGTATGATGACCTTTTCGTTATCAAGTTTCTGTCAAAGGTATATAAGCCGCTTCGGTTCCTCTCATTGAGGAACCATCGCGAATACAAGTTCATGGTAACATACTTAATTAAAGAACATGGCAGTTATAATGACAGTTTGTGGCAGAAAATAGGACAACTAATGGTCTCGAACCTCCCTGTATATATTATTATACACGGATCTGTAAGTTGTAACTTCCCAGACCAAATTATACCTTACCAGGCCAAAATTATTTCTTACCAGACCAAATTATACCTTACCAGACCAAATTATACCTTACCAGACCAAATTATACCTTACCAAACCAAGGCTCTACATGAGTTGTGGAACAGACGAAAGGTGTAGGGCTTCATCCAACAATAACCTGCACATACCTCATCCCTAGTCTGTATATATAACACTTCTACCAAATGTCTTGACCTCGTACATACTACACGCTAAATACTACTTACTACTTACTACACGCTAAAAACTACATACTACGTACTACTTACTACGTACTACTTACTACGTACTACTTACTACTTACTACTTACTACTTACTACACACGAAATACTACACACTAAATACTACACACGAAATACTACAAACTACATATTACACACGAAATACTACAAACTACATACTACCTACTTGGTACTCCTGGAAATAAAGTGTGGAGGAAATAGACCTTGCAGCCAACACCACGTGACGCGGGAGCGAGGGTTCAGACGGGAGTTGGAGACTTTGCGCGTTAGTTTTTTTGTTTTTAATTATTTTTTTTTCTTTTTTTTATGCCATTATTTTCGCAGGGCCGGTTTTTTTTTGTTTTTTTTTGTTTTTTTTTGTTTTTTTTGGTACTTTCGCTTTTTTTTTTGGTATTTTCGCTTTTGTTTTTTTTCATTTTTGTCTTCCCTCTGCCTAATTTTGGTTTGTCCGGTTGCACGTTTGTTTCGTTTTGGGCTTTTTGACTTTGAGCCTTTTGTTTTTGGCAGGCGTCTGTTTTTTTTCTGTTAACCTTAAGCGACGGCTCATCTCCTGCCGGTTTCCTTTTTTGGTTCTGTTGTTTCTCAGTCTGCCTTGTAACGTGCCACGGCTGAACCATTGAGATCACTTCTGAAGAGGCACAGTGAAGCTGGAATAGTTTGGGAAAGTGAATTTGGAACTTCTGAAACATATCTGACCCATCTGACCCATCTGAAACACACTTGAAACGCATCTAACACCCACCTGGAACACCATCTGGAACACCATCTGATATATCGAAGCACAAGTGAATATCTGGAACACCAACACCTAACACCTGAACACCTGAACACCTGAACAGTGAATCAACACTGAAGCACTTTGTCCAGCAGTGAAACACGATTGAACTACTGAAACAGTTGATCACAGCTGAAACTCATCTGAAACACAACTGACCTGTGACCACCTGTGATCATCAGTGAACATCTGAAACACCTGAAACACCAGTGTAAAATCAGTGAAAGACTTGTGAATCACTAGTCAATCATCAGTGAATATCCGAATCACCAGTGAACTTGAAAGCAATCAAATTTTGAAACACTAGTGAAACACGCTGGAACTGAAACACTTTACCTGAAAAGTTCACCTCAAATCAGTCAATCCTGAAACACTCGAAACACCCCAATTCACGTCAAAACAGAACGAGGAATGAATGTCCCGTATAACTTCCTGAAAATGAGTCATTTGGACGGCTTTGACGAGTCCAAGTCCAAACCCTACCCGTTGCAAATGTACGGGCAAACTCCCCTGGGCAGCCCTGTCCCGACGGCATATAACATCGGCACGCCTCTGCCGCCACTCACATCGTTGGCATCACGTGTCATGGCCAATAATGGCAATTCAATGATTGCTCCATCTCCACTCACCATGTCGCTTCATGGAGGGCAGGCGCAGTATGCAGGCCTGCACCAACAAATGGCCCAGCACCAACAGATGGCTCAGCATCTGCAGCTCCACCAGCATGTATTTCAACAATATGACCACCTGAAGTCGACCTATGAATTCCATGACGAACCACGCCATTTCCTGGATAATGTACGTATGTCCCAGGTTCTGAATGGCCAGAAGAGGCTACTGCTGAGCCCACATCAGCTCCATAGCACCTTGGGTTCGGTACAGGATCCACTGCTCCATAACCTCCACCACCACCCACACCACCAGCGTCTTTCACAGCAACAGCAGCAACACCAACAGCAGCAGCAACACCAACACCAACAGCAGCAGCAGCAGCAGCAACAACAACAACAACATCAGCAACAACAACATGAGCAGCAGCAACAACAAAGGCAGCAGCATCAGAATGGGCATCAACAATCCGTACACTCACAGCTGAATTTGCAGCCACAGAGTCTTCAGCTGCCAGCTTTACACCTGAATCTACACCTGAATCTTCAGCTGCAAAATTTACAGCAACATAATTTACAGCACCAAAGTTTGCAGCTGCAAAATTTACAGCAAAACTTACAACTGAGTCTTCAGCAGCAAAATCTCCAGCTGAATCTCCAAGTGGGTCTTCACCAAAGCCAACTTCATCTGCATCTCAAAATGGCCACTCATGGATATTCGGTCGGGAATGGAGTGATGGGGAACGTGATGCATGCAAGTTCTGGAGGTGCTGGAGTAACCGGGGGAGGTAGTGGGCTCAGTATGCAGTCGGCCCTTCAAGCTACAATGCAAATGCAAAGAAATGCCCCCAACGGAGTCCATTCCGGTCAACCGTTCCGAGGAGAAGCGGAATCAACTAAGCAGAATACGCTACGAATCGCTTCCAAATTGCTTCCTTCGTCTATGGACGATGGGCTGAAGAAAAAGCGTGGCCGGCCCAAGAAGTTGATCTTGGACCCTTCCACCAATCAGTACATTGATCTGTCCCACGAAAACTTTAAGAAACTCAATAAGATCTTGAAGCAAGCCATGGACAGTGCTGACCCCAAGGATCCTGCATTCTCCAAAAATACGAAATTGGATATTATGAACGACCAGGCGTTGAAGCAGTTGTTAGAGCTGAAAGACCGTCGTGGCCGGCCCCGAAAGTTCCCTATTGAGCAAACGGGAATAACCATTAAGGGTATTCGTGTAAGTGGCACCATGAAGGGGAAGAAGAAGGATGCATTGGCTCTGGACCCAGATAAGGTGCAGAAGAAGAAGAGGGGAAGACCCAAGAGGGAAGTCGACGTGGAACTTTCTACCAGTGCATAGCCGTCGGATGAATTGGAGTATATGCAGGAGAGAACTTTTTCACAGGCTGATTTTGTTTTGGTCGAAATATTCCTTTGGTGGTTTGGTCGAAATGGTCTTTTGGTGATTTGGTCAAAATAGTCCTTTGGTGATTTGGTCATGGTGGCTTTTAAGAGTCACTGGCAAACTGCGACTAGGGCTGGGGTATTGGGCAACACTGGAGTGGTTCACTCCATACATGCTAGGTTTTTGGCATGCACGAGATAATAGACGGATTCATAAATATAATATACATTCGCTAACGAATACTAGTAGATATATTTAGGCCTGGTCCATATGGTCCTGCTTCTTCGTTCTTTTCTAAGCCAAGTTGATGCGATCAGTGTGTCAGTTTTTATTTGCGAAATTGGCAGAAATTCTCCTTTGGCGCAGTGGCAACCTCTTTGATTCGAAAGTTGTGCTGTCTGTAGTTCGATTCCATGTACGTTCCCCTACGCGCGCTCGGGCGGAACATGTCCTCGGTCTTCGAACCTATGGTAGGTCTTCTTTCCTTTCTTGGATCCAAACACCTAAATACTACACCTTCTACCCGAACCAGACCACTATGATCACGCCGATCTCTGTGCTGCGGTCTGCCATCGGTAACAGCATCCTTCAGCCCGTGCAGTGCTCAGACAACGCCCAATTGGCCATAAACAACTCTGACCATTTGGTGCTAATAGAGCCCCGACTTCCGTTCCTACACCAATGCATTTCGAGTAAGGGGAAGAAGGGTGCAATGGTGGTTGAAAATTCCGGGAAAGTCAGTTCCAATGAATCTATTCCGGTGAAAATCGAGTCAGAAACAACTGAAAACGAGTCGAATCCGGTGAAAATAGAGTCTACTTCGGGTATAGAGCCTGAAAACGGAGCCGCTGAGGCTGAAACCCCCAAACCTGAACCCGGAAATGTTTTAAAAGGGTCAGGAGACACTACAAACCCATCAGAACCCACTCAAATTCAACCTGAACTGACTGAAAGCGACCCTAATGAAAATGAATCTCAAACAGCCGAAAATACCCCCCAAAATACCCCTAGAAGCCACGAATTAGATCCCGTAACTCAGGAGATTGAAGAGAAGCGCCAAGAAAACCAAGCTACTTCGTTACAAGCGGAACAAGATCTTGGAAACTCTTCAAACTACGCTGAAAAGGATGAGTTCGTATCGTCGTCTATCTTCTCCTGCACCTCCATCTTCCAGACCGAAAACCTCGAGCTGCTAGGGTTTCAGTTCTTCCTGAGGCTCTACATTGAGGATAAGGAAAACCGGTTCAATTTTGGCCGCATCCAGGAGCCGTTGATCGTCTCCCATAAGTGGCTGCCGGTGCAGCTGGCCAGTCGAGACTGCTACCTTGGGCTTTTGTTGAATACAGGAGAGGTGATGGTGTTGCAGCGAGAAACACTCGATGCATCGGACTATACCGTGAAATTCCGCACATTTACGTCTTTGTTGGACCAATTGTGCTTGTCTGGGGACCGGTTGACGGCGGACGGAGATATAATTGTGTCAGGGACGCATTTCTCGGAGTTGAGGCTTACGGACTTTTCGTTTGGGGTTTTTGGTGAAGATTTGGTGCTTTTTTTGGCCCACGAGTCGGGTGATATTTCTATTCATCACGTCGCTCCGGACTTACCCCAGTTGCACCGGTTTAAAAGTGGTGGCCTTGTGGTGCTACTGGCCTGGTGTACGGGTGCTCTCTACTATGTCCTCAGCGATAATTCCGTATACCGGTATGATTTAGGGCTTGAAATGAGTTCTGTGTCTACTTCGGGCCCTGTTCGTATCAAGGATGCTTCTCGTTTTTTGGTATCGAACCTCGTGCCGTTTGGAAATGTGCTCGTGGTGACGGATACTGCATATATGTACGTGCTCGGTCCCGACGCCCCAGCTTCAGCAAGATTGCCCTATAATTCCGTTATATGTGGCCTCCCTATTGTTCAAACCCAGGAGGGATTTGTGGTGTCCTTGCTGTTTGAAAATGGCTGCTTTGGAGTCGCAAGTTACGACTGGGACACGTGCCAACTCACCATATCTCCCAAGTGCCCTATTTTGGATGGTTTTGCCAAGCAGACCTTGAACCGTTACCTGGGAATTTTAGCCAAGGAACAGACCCGTGCACCCTGGCTGGAGTTCGCTCCATATTTGGATAACTCCGCCCTGGGAAATCTCACAGTGCATGGAACAACGTTATGGGCAGGATACTTGGTGGTTATATACAGTTTGGCACCCCGGAACGTCATCAGCCACGTGATCAAATCCAAGAAAGAGTATTCTGTCAGTTTTGTGCCTATTGATGGCGAAAAAGGCCCTGAAAATGATGATACGGAGACTATATCGCAGATCTTATTGTTTTTACTCGAAACAAAAAGCCAAATTCCTTTGTTTGATAAGAAACTCTGTGAAAATGATGCAGGAGTCATGGAAACTTTTGGGTTAAGGCTTAATCTTTGGAAAAGTGCCCAATTTCAAGACCCGAATTCCGTGGAATTGTCGTTTACTCCTAGCCTGTCTTTAACAGAGACTTTGGCAGTCAATTTTAAACATAATCTGGGGATCAACGAGTTGCAGAGACTTTATGTGTTGAATCATACAATCGTCCGGACCTTGTATGCAGTGCAGAGCAAAGAATCCACGAAAACGGCAAGTGTAAGCGGCCCGAGTCATTTTATTGTCGAGCTTGAGCGGGAGCAAAACACGATAACGCAGAAAATCCGGTCCCATTTGGCACATGTTCTTTTATCATGGGCCCAAACGCAACAAGATGGTTTTTTCACCTCGGATTTCGACAAGTTTATCCTCAACACGTACCAGAAGCTCGTGACAACCGTATATACAGTGCCTATTGTTTCAGCGGTTATTTTGACGGTTTCAGGGGAACTTTGCACGGAGAAGTTCGAAGTTTCCCGGGACCATGCCATGGAGCAGGACTTTTTGGAGGTTATCCGGTCCACAACAGACCATACATGGCCTCGGTGTTCCGCCACCCTTCTCCCAATCTTGGGATTGACCAATAAGACAAACGAATTGGGGACGCATAATTATTCGACGGAGTACGTTGGAGATTCATGCCTCGCCCAGGCTATATGCAGTGAGTTGGATTACTGCATCTACACTGGAACTCGAACATTCGAGCTCAAGAAGGGAGTCTAAAGCAGTTAAGATGTATTGGTCTAGCGATGAGTCTGAAGACTTTGGAGATATAATGGTATATCTAGATGATGGTTGGTCTAGATATAAAGTTAGTCTAAATTTGATAATGGGGGCTAGGAATGGAAGATGAAGGAGCCAGGAATGGGCGAAAATCCTTCATCAGAAGAAGCAAACTGGCCTTGCAACACACTCTGCTCCTTTTCCTTATTCCACACCAACTGCGTAGGGTTCCAGTGGATAAGTTGGCTGGATGCACAAGGTGGAGGGTCGGATACCTTGGTGATCAAGTAAGCCAGCGATGTCTGGGCAAAGCCATAGATGAGAAGGCCGATCCAGGGAAGGGACCGGATTAAGATGAAGAACAGAAAGCCAAAGCCAAACAAAAGGCCCTCGCGGGCCTTGATCCACTGCTCTTTTTCCCGGTGGGTAAAGCGCACGCGGCTGAAGTACGGTAGCAAAAGATCATGCACCATAGAACGCAGGCCATAATAGGTGGTAAGAAACACCACTGCATAATCACGAGGCATTGCTTGCAACACTAGGAACATGATGACAGCTCGGTCAGTGCCGATTTTGTCATTAAGATTGTAGAAAGAGATTAAGCCCAAGATCACGTGGCCCACGTAAGGTAGTTTTGCCAACAAGAATACAGCCACATTAAAGGCCATTTTGTAGCAATGGCGTCCCACGAATGTGGAGAAGTCTTGGGAAGAATAGTACTTTGATTTCCAGGTGTCCACGCTAAAAAAGCTCTTTTCGGAAGGTAATGGCGAGTCCAGCGTAAGCTCCACCAAGTTATCATGGTACTGATGGCCCGGGATGTCCGGGTGTTTAGTGGCATACAAGGCATCGATGAATTTCAAGCTCAGCAAGAAGAGATCATCCAACTGTGAACTGAAGTGGCGAGAAATGGAGGTAAAGAAGATACCCAAATTGAGCACGCCAAACTGGAAGTCCCTAAGCCACGAAGCCAGCGAGTCCACAGCCAGTGAATTCCAAAATATCCCCACAAAATTGGCAGCCACACGGAGCATCACCACTGGAGCCCAAAGCACAAGCTGAATGAAAATAGAGTATTTAATGGCCGTCAAAGCCCGAGCGTAGTATGCGGACTGGAAGAGTCGTGGGTTCTGCAACAGCCGGTACGAGCCCAAGAGCGCCAACTGCATGCCTCGAAGCACGGCCATCACAGAGAACCCCGGTGGTGGGTTAGAGATGAAGATGGGAGAAGCCATGTACGAGCACGAGGAGAAACAGTGGGTGAAACAGTTGGTGGTGGAGTTAGTGGGTTACAGCAGTTGATGGGTGAAGGTCTGGAGCTACGCGTGATCTGCGCGTGACGATGCACGTGAGACCATCACTTGCTCACATCTCTCTCCAGCAAGTCTAGGGCCAAACACATCTTGTATTAGATAATTTGAAATGTTTTCGGGTCACTAGAATAGTCACTAGTACAGTCACTAGTATCTACTCACTAGTATACTTACTAGTACAGTCACTAGTACAGTCATATGTATTTACTCACTAGTATCTACTCACTAGTATACTTACTAGTACAGTCACTAGTACAGTCACTAGTACAGTCACTAGTACAGTCACTAGTACAGTCACTAGTACACTCACTAGTACACTCACTAGTACACTCACTAGTACACTCACTAGTACACTCACTAGTACACTCACTAGTACACTCACTAGTATACTTACTAGTACACTCATTAGTATACTTACTAGTACACTCATTAGTATACTTACTAGTACACTCATTAGTATACTTACTAGTACACTCATTAGTATACTTACTAGTACACTCATTAGTATACTTACTAGTACACTCATTAGTATACTTACTAGTACACTCATTAGTATACTTACTAGTACACTCATTAGTATACTTACTAGTACACTCATTAGTATACTTACTAGTACACTCATTAGTATACTTACTAGTACACTCATTAGTATACTTACTAGTACACTCATTAGTATACTTACTAGTACACTCATTAGTATACTTACTAGTACACTCATTAGTATACTTACTAGTACACTCATTAGTATACTTACTAGTACACTCATTAGTATACTTACTAGTACACTCATTAGTATACTTACTAGTACACTCATTAGTATACTTACTAGTACACTCATTAGTATACTTACTAGTACACTCATTAGTATACTTACTAGTACACTCATTAGTATACTTACTAGTACACTCATTAGTATACTTACTAGTACACTCATTAGTATACTTACTAGTACACTCATTAGTATACTTACTAGTACACTCATTAGTATACTTACTAGTACACTCATTAGTATACTTACTAGTACAATCATTTGTATACTTACTAGTACAATCATTAGTAACTACTCACTACTATCTACTCACTACTATCTACTCACTACTGTCTACTCAAGGGTTTCTGTTGAGCTTTTGATGTTCTTAGGCCCATAACTCATGCTACTGTTTTCTACTAGGAAGTCCGTGATATTCTGGTTACTTGTGATACCGGTGTTGGTTCCAAAAAACGTTTTCACCTTTGAGTCCTCGCTCCTGCACCTCCTCGCTCCCGCACCTGGCTTGTTAATCCATTGTCTTCAAACCTGACTCCTCGTGACATTCAAGACCCAGTTACAATACTAGTCTGCACTCCTTGCTTTCTATACTGCATGTACCACATTACCTACATCCGAATCAGCACTTCTCACATGTTCAACAGTTTCTACAGTGTTTTCGTAACTATTCAAACCAGCGCGACAAAATGTTTTGAACCACACTACAGTGTTATTCAAAACGATTCAGACCAGCGCGACAAAATGATTCAAACTAGCGCGACAAAATGTTTCGTACCCCTTCGCATGTTTCAAACCATATGGACAACTTGTTGTATAGAGGATAATAATGTGTAGGTTACTTATCTCCTCATGTACCCGTGACTCGGGTACATCAGGTGGTCCTTTCAATAACCATGGAGTACAGTCCAGAGACGTACTGATTGTTGTTCATAAAGTTCAGTCTCATCAAGGTATGTGAATATGTGAGGAGTTACACGAGAGCTGTTTCTGGTGGGTCTGGGAGTAGAGGACATCTTTGTATGTTCCTCTCAGACGATATTCTGATTAATTCATTAACACTAGGATTGGGGCAGGAGTTCCAACTTATATAGTTCAGGAACTCTGCTAGACCTTCAGTTTTTTACTGGAGCTGAACCTTGTTCAACATCTTTATGCTGGAGCTAAACCTTCATCAAGAATCACCAAAGGTTAGGCGTAGCACACTCTCTACTTTCTAGAAGAGCGCGCCTTCCATTTCTGGAATGATCAGTCATTGCTCATTCTCAACATAATGAAACCAGTAGTTCCGTCCGTTTTTCACTCTTGATTGTTACTGCAAGACTCCCAAATGTAGTATATAAGAGCCAATCCGCCAGATTTAAGATTACAGAATATTGAAATCTAATAAAAGTTGGTTTGAACCATTCTGTCTTATTGGTTTGAATCGTTTTGTCGCGCTGGTCTGAATCGTTTCGAATAACACTGTAACAAAATTAAACAATACCAACACAATATGAATGATTACATAACTCCTAACGAGCTGTTATATACAGGATAATAAGGAACTCAGTTCTGTTCTGTTCTGTTCAGTTCCGTCCATTTTTCACCCTTGATTGTTACTGCAAGCCTTCTGTCCCAAATTTAGTATCATGTGATATGTGGCAATCCTCCAGATTGAGATTTCAGAGTTAAGATTGAAGATTGAAGATTGAAGATTGAAGATTGAAGATTGAAGATTGAAGATTGAAGATTGAAGAATATTGAATTCTAATGAAAGTTGGTGTGACACATTACGCCATTTGGTTTAAAAGAATGTGCGAAGAGGTACGAAACTTTTTGAATTATTGGTTTGTTTAATTTTGCTAGTGTGGTTTGAATCGTTTTACTGCGCTGGTTTGAATACTTTTGAAAAGCACTGTACTCATTACTATACTTACTAATATAGTCATTAGTATAGTCTCTAGTATAGTCTCTAGTATAGTCTCTAGTATAGTCTCTAGTATAGTCACTAGTATAGTCACTAGTACACTCACTAGTACACTCACTAGTACACTCACTAGTACACTCACTAGTACACTCACTAGTACACTCACTAGTACACT